>VZUI01047393.1:0-170524 GCA_013401135.1 Cettia cetti
CCACTTTTCCTCCGAGGAGTTCCTTCCCTAACCCGGGGTTGGGGGGAAGGGGTAGTGGAGGTTTGTCTCCTCGTGGAGATTTTCCTCCTAATTTGTCCTAAACCAGGACACCTTGGCAGAAGGCGTGCTCTAAGGATGAAACAAGTTGTGATTTGAGGTGAGCTAAATCAGGATGGAAATATTTTACAATGGGAGAGGTGCAAGGAGTAAAAAAAAGAGTAATTCTGCTACTAAAAAGTTATTGCCAAAAACAATAACCTTTATGGAGTCATCATGCCTTTGATTTAACAGAGCACAGAACTGAGGCTTCAGTCTGAGATACCAGTGCAATATTTAACAAAGACAAATGATGCTTTGGATGAGAAGAGGCGTTTCTTATTACTTCACACATCAGCAGTCTAAACTTTTTCCACTTACTTTGGTTTATTAATTTTAAAGATAATGGCATTTAGGGGCCACGGTTCTCACAGGTGTAGGTATGTTTGCTGAATTCTGTGGACCTGGAGGATTTAAAACAAAAGAAAGCCAATTCTTTCTATTTGCCTAAAAAAAACACCCTAACTCCTTTGAGAATGGCAGATGAATGGTGCCAGTGCTGTGCCCTTACATTCTTAGCATAAAATGCAAACACAATCTTTTAATATTTGTAATGCATACAGCTAAGTGAATTAGCATTGCAGTGCTAGATTACTTTTTCTTGAATACAAGAAAAGGTCAGAAGAATTCTTCTTATTGTACTACTTGATCTTTAATGAATAGATATTTTGTTCCTCTGAGGATCTAGCCCTGGGCTTTTACAAGAATGAAAACATGATGCACCATTTGCTGTCTGAGATAAATATTTAACATTTAATTGGTATTAATTGATATCGTGCCAATAATAAGAAACAAAGTCACACTCTTCATTGAGAGAGCTGAGAATACTCAGTGTGCTTTGAATTTGACCTCTATCTTTATAATTAGAATTATAACTGTGGCAACCAATGTACTTCTTTTTGGCAACACTAACATACTGCTGGCTTTTCCTTGCTGTCTGCTGCATTACAGCAAGTCAGTTAAGAAGTTATTAAATTATTTTCTCCATTGTAATAAGTCCTATCCTACTGCATTGCTTTCCACCTTTATTAATTGCAACATTTATATGAGTTGTACCTCAGTGGACATTGGGGAGGTCAGAGGAGCAGAAAGAAGAGGAAAGACCTGTTATGATGAATATGAGGACTCTTAGAAAATCAGAAACAAAAAGGGACCTGGATTTATTAATTTATTTTAATCTTGAAAGCTACTGTCTCCTTCTTCAATCTTCACAGCCAAGAAAGAAAAAACCAATTACTCACCATGCAGTCACCCACAAAAATTAGTAATGTGGAAGAATTTTCCTTTATAACTCTATTATAACTCCCTATAATTATTTTTCCCAAACCTGTAGACTTCCTGGTACTACTATACATTTAAAGACTGTCTCACTTTGAAATCTGTGATCTCTATTGGGGGTTGCTGACATTTACAGGGCTACTTCCACAGAAAACAAGGTACAAACTCCTGTCATTTTGGACAATGAGGAGGTGCTCATCTACCATGTGCCAATCCTCATTTACAAAGCAGCTGGCAGTGAAGAGAGTGGCTAAAAGTGATTAATAGCTACCTGTCAGCAGTGTGCTCTGCCTACACTGGCTGCACCCCTGAGCTCCTAAATATTCCACAGAAACCCACATTTGAACTACTTAGCTATTCTGCTATCACTGCATCAACCACACAGATGGTAAAAAGGATTCTGGAGTTGACTGCCAAGAGATTGCTGAAAGTGCCCCAACAGCGGTGGAAAATCCTAATAACTCCAAGTAGATTGGCATGAGAAGTGCACCAGACTGACAACTTTGCAGACCTTGTCCACAAAACAGTGAGGGCAGCAGCTGTGCCATCTTCTCCCTACTGCCCCATCAACCCTTTTCCACTGCTGACCTGGAGGGACCACCAGCAGAAACAAAGAAACACTTCAGTTATTTTGGCATCTCTGATGAGGCTTCTAGCAAGGGTGCCAATTAGTGCCAGGTTTCATCATATCTGTAAGGTGG
Organism: Cettia cetti; assembly: GCA_013401135.1. NCBI lineage: Eukaryota > Metazoa > Chordata > Aves > Passeriformes > Sylviidae > Cettia > Cettia cetti. Next base: position 2,076 of record VZUI01047393.1, read on the forward strand.
AAATGTGTTTACTCAGAACCGGGCTGAGACTACCAGGCTAATTTTACATAGAGCACTCGGCCACCGGGTGGTAACAACTTGCAACTGCTAATGATTTGGCTGGCTTTGACTCCTAGAGGTAAAATGGGAAAGGCTGCCTGTCCCACTGGCTCCTTGACATACCCTGACCCCCATTAAAATTTTATAATGAGGAGGGAAAGTTGTACATCTGTGAGGCACACCAGAACATGAGTCCTGTTCTCATGCTACATAATGTATCACATTTAAAAGAACCACTATGTCCAACAGAATGTTCAACAGAACATGTTGCAATCTCAGAGCTAAAGTAAAATCCCTTGTTTGTGTAGACCACGAGGACAGCCTTCTGTCACTAATGATTTTCAGTGCCCTAAGGTGCATTTTGCTCTGTTTCAGTACCAGGAAAATCTGCCGGACTAATGCTTCCCACCCAAGGCTGTGAGGGGTCCACTTTGTTTTATTAAACAAGACAAATATCTCCAAATGTTTCCTATCACAAATGTGCAAATGGCACACAGACACACTTAAAAAAAATTATCTTAGAGTTGAGTTCTACCCAAATTTTAAGGGAAGAATACCATTACAACCACTCTTACGTCTGGAGCACAAGTATCATGAATTTGAAAAAAAAGAAGCTTTCTAAAATCTGCCCATTAAACCCATGCCCAATTCCTTATTAAGCACTACATTTGAGAGATTCTCTTTGGCTTCAAGAAAAGAATCTACCTTCTCATAAAGAACTTTAGCAATGCTGTATTTTGTAACCCTCTCAAACACCAGGCCTACAATATTGCCTGGTACTGTGTTTAACATCCTCTCTGGACAGGTTTTCTTCACCAGTGAGCCTTTTTGTTTGGTTGGTTTGTTTTGTTTTTTTGGGTTTTGTGGGGGTTTTGGTTTTGTTTTTCATTTGTTTTTTTTTTTGGTTTTTTGGTTTTTTTTGTTGTTGTTTTTTTTAGTTTGTGGGGTTTTTTCTGACAAGTATGTTCAAAAACACTTTTAAAATTACTGAGAACCAATATAAAGTACTTCAGCTCACATTAGAAGAGGGATTAGTACAGCAATTTGTCTAGCTGAAGTGTAATGAGCTACATTTTTGAGCCTGAAATTTGTAGACCTAATCTACATTAAAATCTGTATTGTGAAGGTCCACAGGCAGATAACATCCTCCAATTTTCATAAGGTTAAAAGAAAAAAAAAAAGTCCTGTTACTTCATTTCATCTACCTACCCTAAAACCTTGCAAACACACTTGAACTTTAGCTCAGTAGCTTGGTCTAGGACATTCTTTCCTTCACAGGCCCAGGTGATGAGGGGATGAGAAGGGGACACATCCCCATGCTGAAATAAGTTCACACGAACTTGGCTTCCACAGGTAAAGCCTATGAACACCACTACCATGGAGGGAAGGTGTGCTGTTGGAAAAAAGAAACAAGAAGTTCAGAAAGTCCAAATGTAACCTTCCAATTGCAGCAATTTACTGGGTCTGCCTGAGATGGGTTTAATTCTCTTCAAAGCAGTGTGTGCAGTGCTGTGTTTTGAATTTCTGATGGAGATAGTGCTGAGAACACACCAGTGTTTTGGCTGCTGCTGAGAAGTATTTGCACAGTATGAAGGGTTTTCTTAACTCCACCTTCTCTCTCTCTCTCTCTCTCTCACAGAAAGCAAGCCAGGGGTGGGAAAGAAGTTGGGATGAGGCACAGCAAAGACTGATGACCTCAACTGGCCAAAGGAACATCCCATGCCACATAATTTCATAGTCAACAATAAAATACCTAAGCAGTTTTGGGAGGCTGCGATTCCTTGGAGACCAGCTGGAACATCAGGCTGCTTGTGGGAGATGCTGATGGCCTTTGCATCACTTCTGGGCTTTTCTTGTTTGTTTCTCTTTCACTGACTTATTAACTATCTTTATCCAGACAATTTCCTAAATTTTGTCTTATTCTCTCCCACATACTGCTGAGAGGGGGAAGTGAGTGAGCAACTCAATGAGTAAGGTTAAGGAGGAAATAAGGAAGCTGACATAGCACAGACAGTGCTGAATTTAGAGTCCAATTTTAATAAAATGTATTATTCAAATTAATGAGATTTAAGACAGTCATTTAAATTCAAGAACAGAAATTTAATAGCAGATGTTCAATGAACTCTATTGTTGAAATGAGTTTGTATGAAAGAGATGAGAGAGAGAAGAGCAGAAGTGGGAAAAGTATTCTGTATCATAGAAGTAACCTCTGACCTACTCAGTGAGAAACCAGAAATTTTGCATCCTTGTGGACACAGGTGAAAAATACACACATACAGGCGTGCAGCTGTAATAAAGAGGAACATGCAAGGGAATGTCTTATCTTTCCCACAGTACTAAAAACAAGCTTCTCAATTTGATTTTTACACAGAGAGCACAATAGCAAGATTTCCAGAACAGGGTAACCACAATTTTTGGGAGGTCACACCTAAATGTTACAGTGGTTTCATACTGCCAGGGTAGTCATGGAACCACAGCCCTTGCAAGACCAGAGGTAGGGAGCAAAAGCCATCCACAGTGCACTGATGATACCACTCCTAAAGCCCAAAAAAATACATTCAAACCTGTTGGGGGTACGTTTATATTTTGAATTTTTGTGTGTTTATGCAACACCAATCACTATTACTCAATCCTTGGTTTTATCATAAACCTTCTGGTCCCATAGCCCTCTAAAAAAAAAAAAAAACAGAAATGAACGTGGTCCTAATTGTCTTTATATTTCACCCCAATCAACAACATGAGGTCAAACGCCAGTAAAGCAAAACCTTCTGTAGCAACCAAGCCTTGCACTTGTGCTATGTCCTTTTCTTTTTTTTTCAGTAGATTGCCTTTCAGATTATTAAGGATGTTTTAATAGTAAGAAAATAAATAACATGTGGGGGTACTGGGACAGATTATCCCACAGCTAGTGATGAGCATTCATTGGAGAGATGGAGATGCTAAATTTCATGAGAAAATTGTCCAAAATCCCAAACCAATTATGAAAACTGTTGTTTCATTGAGAAATAAGCAAGCTAACCGGTTAAAGGAAAGGACGAAGAAAAACAAAAAGATCACAAAACCCACTTAGTAGGAGAGGGTGTCACAAAAAACCAAAATTCCTCCCAAAAAGAAACTGACAAACTGAGTTCCAGCACACAGTAACTCTTCCTTTGTGCTTCCCTAACTCATGTTCTTCCTTCTGCCAGCTATATGGGGCTTTTGATCAATAACTTAATTGAATCTTCTATAATAATATTACCACATTCCATGTTAATTTTGTAAGGCCACAACTATATCAAGGGCTGTGTGCAGTTATCACTGCCATAATTTGAGTTTATCCAGCCTACAGCATTAATAATAGAGATAAACTTAACCAAGAGCCATAATTCCTTCATCTACTGCACTAAAGCAAATGGTGTTTACAGTTTGCCTGGAGCATTAATACAGTAAAAATGTCAAGTGCAGAGTTTTCTTCCAATCAAACAGACATAAAAAAAAAGCCTTCTATTTTTAATTACTCTTTTGTATCTCTGATTTAAAAACAGAGCTGGAAATCCTTCTGGAAACAGCATCAGCCTAATAAAACAACCAAACAACCTTAATAGCAATTGTCTTCAATCAGTCTCATCATATCCAAATCCAGCCTATCCACCATTTTTCACTTTAAGTTTGAATAGCAAAATAGTCCACTGATGAAAGAATTTATCCAGTTATTATAAGCAAAGTAGCTTTAACTTCCTCTAGATATCCACTAACAAGATATAAAATGACACTTCCTGGACACATCACCAGCACAATAGGGCCTTTATTGATTTTCATATCATGTTCTTTTGCCTGAGATGATTCTCCTGTGGATTCTGCTTCCCAGCAGGAAAAAAATTGCCTTATCTGTGTTTGAATTCAATCTATTAATGGATTCCTTGCTGTAGACAGGGTCTTTTTTCTTCTTTCCCTCTGTAGTTGATGTGTCTACACCTTGCTGGCCTGGGGTCCTAATGGATCCCAGGGTTAGAGGTCAAGGTACAAAAAACCAAAAATGAAATTGCTCAGCTTGGGAATCAATAAAAAAGAGACTCTCAATCTTTCTGAGGGTAAAATGTGCAACCAATGAGGCGTGATAAGTGTGTTCAACTTTGTGCCAAAGCTATAAATAGAGCATCAAATCCAAAAGAAGTTACACACCTAAACTAAGACTAAGAGTTAATATTATTGTTCAGCTTGAATTAATGCCATCAGGAAATTCACAGCTGGAGGAACAGGTACTGCTCCTCTGTCATTAGGAAGGTTTCTCAGGTGCAATGCTGACATCATCTCTTTGCCATACCATTTAAAAGGCTAAGAGACATTCATTCAAATTACTTCTGAGCTAAGCTTCACAGATCAGGATGAATTAACTTTGGTCATATGTCTGCATTTACCTGTTATCACAAATTCAATCTGGGGGAAAAGAAACAGCAAAACAAACTCTTGGAGATGGCAGGAAGAAGTTCCCACAGCCTTCCTGTGATTTTGAATGTACAGCAAATTAGCTTTGCATTGTGCAGTCTATGGCTTGCAGGAAAGGATGAATTTGAAGGAACATTTCAAGTTTGCAATATTAAAATAGCTGTATAAAAACACAACACCTGATATCCTGTACCACCAGTACAGAGTAATATGGTACTTAACAGCCAACAGTTACAGAGCTTAGATCACTGGAAGATGAAAAAGGAAACATTCAAAAGGCACAAAATAATTGCATGGCTCAATTTTTACTGATCAATCTCTGTACCAGACATAAAATACAACCGTGTGACAGTTCTGACAGGAGCTAACTCAGTTACAAAATGAGGAAGTCACTTGACAGCTAAAGAAACGCATTCAAATAACAGACACTGCACACACTGAAAACAAAGCTGTTAACCATGAACCCTACAACATTCACAATCCTTAATTCACTTCTCTGTGCAAGGGCCTGGGAGAACACCAACACCTGGGCCAGGAGGCTGAACTAACCTTCACTCCCCATAAAGAATAGCTGTCCTGCATTTTAAAGACATGGCATGCACACAATCCACATGAATCCACCTTTCTGGATTTTGCTGTGAAACGCCAAGTTTCTTAAAACAAAGCATCTTCACCTTGAACTTCCCTCCCTTATAAACATGTGAATGTGGTGCACTGGTCTCTGCATAGAATCCAGAGCCAGTGATTTGTAAGGGCTTCAGTTTCCTCAGCTCTCCACCTATCCTGAGCAGTCCTTTACCACTTGCCAAGCCCTCTTCCATGGTATAACAGAGGTACCCCTGCAGGGTGTGTCTCTAGCCCTGGAAAGATAACTTTGACCCTCTCAAAGGTTTATTTAGAGGAATCCTGTGCTTTAGAGCTCCAGAAGAGAAAGGTGTCCAAGAGGACAAGTCCTGACACAGAGAAGGTGGAATTTCTGCACACCTTCTTTGCCCCAGTCTTTACTGCTGAGGGTGGCCCTCAGCAATCCCAGACTTAGGAGGTAAAAGAAGAAAGCTGGAGAAAGGAGCCTTTTTACAAAGCCACATTTTCCGTAACTCAGTTGAAGTCTAATGTATTATTAGCATCAAATGATTAATTAACCATATCCATACATTCTATATTATTGACACCTAGTAGGACATCTGTGACCTGCTAGAGGGGATATTTGCCATTCAGCTCTGCTGGCAAAACGCCTGCTGAGCAAAGACAATCCCAGTTTTGGCTGGTACGGTGTATGGAATGTGCCCACAGCAGGGACTCTGCAACAATGACTTGGTCAATTGATTCAGTCTGAGCTGCGACCAGCAGGTGTCTTCTCTGTGTGCTTTGAACAGCTTTCCGTGAAGCCCTGTGATTCACAGGAGCTGGATGCACATCAGTTTGGTCATACAGTGTGTCAGGATTTTCTAATGCAAGATGTAAGCATTATAAGCTCTCAGAAGTAGCAGCTCCCCACATGTTCAATTTCAGGTATCTCCTCGGGAGATGTCTCAAAAATTAACAAAATCAGAGGCAAGAGGAATGTACTCATTTGAGTTGGCTTTGATGAGGCAAATGAAACCCAGTTTGATTTGTGGATTTCCTCCCTGTTTAACAAGTGAAGGATCAGAGGAGTGCTGCCAGAGCAGCCAACTCTTGCTGCAAACTGTCACTGGGCATCTGAAAAACAGAGATTTGATTCTGTTGTGCTTTCAGAGAAGCAAACTACTGATGAACTTCTCTCACACTCTTCTAACATACTGTTTGTCAGATTTTCTGAAAGGCTCAGGGTAACTGTGAAGAGGACTGTGAAGAGGACTGATGGCATTTCACCTCTTTCCTGGAGTTTACTCAAGATTTTCTAGATCCCCAAGACACAGCCTTTATATTCAAGCCCATAGAGGACCTTTCAAGTAGTATTTAACATGCACCTTCGCAGAAAACACAGTTCTTCAGTGAACTGCCTGGAAATTCAACTGCACAAATTTGTTGTTCATAGCAGTGCATTACCAAAAAAAAAGAGTAACTTTTAAGGCAACATGATCTTAAAAATACCAGCAATATACTCAGCACCATCCCCATTAGAGTTTGGAATATCTGACTGAAATTACTGTGCATAAAGAGGAGTTATTTGGAATTGGCATTAAAAAAATAATGACACATTTAATCTTTGCAGCTTTATAATGACAACACTTCCAGCAAAACGAGCCATGGTATTCTCAGTCCCAAAGCAGGGTTTATGTGCAACTCTAACCCTACTCTTCCCTTTTTAAACCAGCAGGTATTTCCCTCCTCTCTTTTCTCAACTGATGTTTATACCCAGGTGCATTTCAGATCTAAATTTTATGCAGCTCTTCAATATCACTGGGGAAAGAAAAATCAAGCCAAAAATCGTAACCTTGACAAGCAAGGGCTTGTAATCCTGCAAGCAATCATTTCTTTTTTCATCTCAGACCCCAAGCACAAGCACCACTGAACCACAGACTCTGAAATACACAAGCCTAAGGAAGCTGAGGGCTTTGGGCACACATACTCCTCTTGAAATTGTCATCTTCAAGTCTGGCTCCAACTCCGACTTCCAGTTTAAGATTTAGGCAGTCTCACTACTCATTCAAAATACATCTGTGGCTTGATATAAGCCGCTGCCCAAAAAAAAAAACCACTGAAAAGCACTATCTGGAGTATCATTATAAATACAGCCAGAAGTATTTCCACCAACACAAAAGGCTGAAAATATCCTTGAGGTTACAGTTTCCATAACTAACTGAATCACATCAGCAGTCTTATTTATAAGCTGGGAAAGGATTTAGAAATGCTTGACCTTCAGGAGTCAAGGAAAGACGCAGCTGTCCTCGTTACCATGTGAAACTTCACTGCCACTTGCTAAGGCAGATTTAATGCATCCTCCCAGCTTATCAGCAGAAATGGTAAATAGTCCACATTAATCAGAACATAACCATCTCATCTTTTTGGAGATGAAGGTTCATTAGGGAATCAAAAGCAGATAAAGCAGAACTCCACTAACTTGAAGCTTCTACTCTGATTCTGCCTGAATTATCCTTGGGTTCCTCATAGAAAAAGGGTGGAGGAAGTGATATATTTTCCAAGATATTCCCATTAAGAAACAAGAGCAGCACAATAGATTCCCATTTTCTTATCCAATTGTTTAAAGCACATAAGGGCAGGCAGATGCCAATAGAACTGGGAACTCAGTGTTTCCTGGATTTCCAGCAAGGAAACACTGCTCTACACTCTGCACTTTAGGATCAGAGCAGCCAAAGGTGATTTTAGGCAAGTTAAGTGAGAAAAAAAATTAAACATCACCAGCTTTTACACCATGTCCTTTTGAAATAATTTGACAACTGAATTTCAAATCCCAATTCTCAAAATTAACTAAAGTTTAGAACACAAACATGGTACACAAGCCATTAAAAAGGTAGTAGTAATTCTTCGTATGACAACTGGTGTGACTCTCACAGACCTTGCACTAAGATCAGGGCAAACATTTATAATGCAAACACGTTACAGTTGAGGTTTTTTTTCCTGATTATATGACTTTTGGCATAAATAAGATTTCAACAAGAAGCATCTTCCAAGAACTACACTGTTTCAGCAAATTTGGTGCAGGCATAAAATATTGATTTAGACAGCCAGGAAACGTTTGGAAAACCATGGACTTCAGTCCCTTGTATCTCATTAGGTTTTCATTTTCAAAGGACTACAGAACACACCTTTCCACTTTAAAAAATACCTTAAATATATATATATATATTGTTCTCTCTCTGCACCTGATAACATGCTGTAATTCTTACTTATATCCCTGCCATCTTAGGTAAGAAAAATCTAGGTAAGCTCAGCTGAAATCTGTCAGGCTGAAATATTTTTAAGGCACATAATGAAGCAGAAAAACATGGAAGAAGAAAGCTTGAAAACAGAAAGACCAGCTGTGTATATTTTGTGTAGAACCATACTCTTACTTCAGTCACCACTCATTGCTTCCCAGGTTCTAAGCAAAGGGCAAGGAACCAAATTCTAAAGCAAGTTGTATTCAGTGACACTATGGAGCTACTCAGCATTCAGAGCAGCAGCATGTTCATTTCTTCCATGCAAGGAGATGTTATGAATGCTGGCAGTAAGTATCCAGATTTGCTTTCATTAAATCCAAAATAGTAAAGTTCTTTTCCACACAGATTCATTACAACACATAGCACAACCATTGCAAAGTTTCTTTATAGGAACAAGATGATTTTGTGTCCCTTCTGAGAGGGGAGGAGCAGTTCCTGAAAAAGGTCACAGTGTAAGAAATTCTCCAAAAGGCCTAACAGCATGTAAGGCTGATTACCCAGCAGTTCATGGGATTCTTCAAAAGAATACAATACACCACTCTCAAAATGCTCCTTTCTAACTGATGTGTCTAAACAGCAAGGAGAACAGATGCCTACATTGAAAATAAATAAAAAGTTCAATAAATCACTAGTTCTCTCAGACTGAATCTATTCTGAAGAGGCTGGCATCATGATAATCTGTCCTGAAAGAGACACAGTAAAGCTGCATGAACTGACATGGTGATCTTCTTACAAAATGTTGTATGTGAGTATACACAGTACACATTGAGAAAAAAAGTGTTTTGTGAATGTCCTTTTCCTTACAGTGGGACACAATCATGCATTGCATAGAAAGCTTTTGTGGAAAAGACAAAAGCAAATTCTGTTATTTGTAAATCAGTTTTTCCTAGGAAAAATTGCCATCTCAATCTCCAGCTTGTAATGAGCAATTTCAATTTCTATAGGCAAACTTATTATGAAGTGATAAGCCTCCAAACTGATTATACCTGAGGAAGGGCTTATCCAGTAACAACAGCTTCACTCCACCATCTCAGTGGATCCAGGCAAGAGAGGAAATACTCCAGAACATAAGCCTGGGGGAAACAGCATTTGGGGTACTGCATGCACAAGCAGCTGGCACAATGGAAGGAGGTAGCACGTAGGAGTGTGACAAAATTTAGCCAGGTACATTCAGAAATTAAAACTGCTGCTCTTGGAAGAAAGCTCAGTTGCTTTCATAGTTTTTTTTCTTTGTGTGTTTGTGGGGATGTTCCTTGGGTTTTATGGCTTTTGTCTGGCCATTGATGGTAAAACAGGACACACTGAGTATAAAATTGGCTTGATTTTACTCCTCTGTGTTTGACAACCTCAACAGAGAAGTCTTTCAATAATCAGATGGACTGGGGTAGAAGTAGCTCCTTTTCCTTCCTCCCTTTGAGCAGAGCTGCACAGCAGAACAGACAAGTGGGACAGGGCAGAAGCTGCACTCTCTTCCCCTTGGGAGGAATTCTGCCCCTCTACAGGGACTGAAGCATCCCCACACACAGTGCTTCCACGCTCCTTGTGAAGGTCTTTGCTTTAGAGCCACCTTCACCAAGTCTCCTGACAGATGAATACAGCCTGAAAAAGATTATTTATTGAAAGCTATTTATCCAACAAATATTGATATTTACTCAAAATTCCTTTCAGCAGTTCATTATTTGACCAGCTCCACAGACAGTCCACCTCCAGCAAATAACTCTTTAAACAGTTTTTCCACAGCTACTGAACACATGTGTAGGAATAATGATTTTTTTATTATTTGACAAGCACACATGTCAAGGTGTATTTTGTCTCCACCTTCAGTGTAGTGGCACTACAAACACAAAGAAAAGAGGGCACATGACAGCATCTCTAGAGGAGACTCAAGGTCTGTAAGCTTTGTAGGGTAAACACCAGAATCCCTGATGCAGAAGAGTTCTGGTTAAAATGAAGATTGATGTAGCACCCACTAACCCTCTGCCATCACTCCCACAGAGCAAAGGAACACAGTCATTAGCTCTCCACTCCAAGATAATGTGCTGGGGTTGCAAGCTTACAGCCTGCTCCCAAGCTGGAAGTGGATTTCACCACGCACATCAACCTACAGGACTACTCGGGTTGTACAGACCTAGGGCCTGAAAATAACATTCAATCAATCCTTACCTCTGCTGGGAGGTACAGGATGGATTTAATTCTAGAGTCTGACCTTTATGCCATCACTTAACACAATGTGAGTAACATGCAGGCAGCAAGACAGGACAGTTTTTAAAACAGTGTTATAAGACCAAGCAATTGCAAAAGCAGCAGGTGAATGCAGCATTTGCACTACTATTTTAAACAGTGAACTCTTCCTGGTGTAACAAGGAAATACTACGAGGGTAAACAAGAAAGAAGATTTCCACTATGGACAGCCAAGAGGAACTATTCTATACTGTAGAGAGAAAGTTTAAAGTCTAAATATAAAAACTGAAAGGAAACTTACTGGGTTGCATTGCTCTGTTCTTCCGCCCCTCCACCTCTATAATTTAAACATAAAGAATATATGGAACTACAGAGAGATATTTTTTTGGGCTGTTCCTTCTCTACCCCTCCTTGCAAGGAATCAGCAAAACAAACTGCTGTACCACCACACACACTAAAGCACTCCCTTCTTGTACTTTCAAGTTCAGCCCTTTTTGCCTGAGGAATTCTCTTGGCTCGTGGGTTTGATGTCAGCCCTTGATTGTGTTTTGATGTTCCTGCAGATCTACGATGGAGTTCAATTCTCAGCAGCCAAAACAGACATTTGTCATCCTGTATGCATCAGATTTCCTGTGGCACACTGCCCACTTAATCATGCAGGCAAGGGGAGCTTTGACAAAGCAAGGGGCTGTCTGCAAGCCACCGTGACCCAGCATGTGTGGAGTCACTTGTAATTACCATTACTTAGAGGGATCACTCAAGGCTTCCTGGTGTTGCTGCACACCAGTTCAACCACTCCAGAGTGTCTGAGTAAATATTTGCACGCAACGAGGAGCTGTTGAGAGGGTTTTGTCTACAGCCACAGCCCCCAGTGCATGAAATATTCAGCACGTTAAATGTCTCCGCTGATGCAGAGTGGTGGGTTTTCACTCTGATTTGATTAGCAGTGATGATTCTTTCATGAGGTGTGACTGTCCTTCTAGATTAGCATCAGCCCAGATTCCATGCAGCAGTCACGGAAAAAAGGAAAAAGAGGAGTCTGACACGTTGCAAGGGTTACTGTGCAGAGTCTCTATCAGCTCTGAGATTCCTTGTTTAAAAGAAAATGTTGGAGCCGAAACCCTAATTTCATAAAAAGCATTGCAAACTCCAAATTTAAACACAAATGTGAAGCTCAAATGTCAAAATTAGCAGGAATTAATTAGGAAAAAACCCTAAAACAACACAGATTTAACTGAAGGGATGTCTGAACAAGTAAGACATCCACTCTTTATCCATAAAAAGCTGGAAGCATTTCACTTGGAGACATGCTTCCATATTAAGCATAATTATTGTCTCCTAATGAACACTGTAGAACTTATACTGATTTAAAATGTGGCTGCATCACTCCTAAAAATTTTTCACCTAAATACATCTCTTCACTACCCAAGCAATCAGCAATTTTCAGTAATGGTAATGTGACATTGGTTGCATACTTTTAATATCTATCTATTTAAAACTATTCCCTTATGGTAGCATTCCCATATTATTTCCATACCATAGCAGTGAAGTGAATCTAATGGAAGCAAACAAATTCTGCAGGAAAAAGCAGTTTATTGGACTGAGTAATGTAGCTGGACCAGAGATAAAAAAAGGGATGGTACTCACAAAAGCTACTTTTGTTTGCCAATCTGATCAGCTGCCTTGACCAACAGCAGTTTGGACACAGCTCTGACTCAGACAAATTGGATTCTGAAAATATTTGAAACTCTGCAGCAAGCATTCTGCCTTAATATGAAAGGCTGACTATGCACCCACTTAGAAAGCAGAGCACTAACCTCCCTAGTTAAATCTTGGTATGTATGTCAATACTGGCTGCACTGGGGACAAATGAAAAGTCTCTACACAAATTCACAGGCACAGCAAAGAGAAATTCCAGGGTCTGTCAGACACAGAATTTTCACAGGACATCAGCAGCAGATATTTAGCCCACGAGGATTCTATAATTGTCACTGAATGGGAACATTCAGAGTAGCCAATAAGCTTCTGTTCTCTGTGCAGGCTTGTGTTAAAAAAACCAGAGAAGCATATCAGTTTCTGGAGATGAGCTATCTTCCACGTAAAACTGGTTTAGAAACAGGATGCCTCATAATCTGCTTCAAACCATTAGAAAAGTTTTAAAACAATCAAAGGCCAGTGTTGGGCTTGGAAGGCTTCAATCCCCACAAGCAAATTCATCAGCATGGTACCAAAAAATGGACAGCAAGGGCTAGGAGCCCACCATGCTGCTCATGCAACTCCTCTTCACTGCCCCACAGGCCCCAGACACAATTCCAGTTTGAAATTCCGTTTTAAATTCACATTTAAACTGAAGTGACAGGATACTGCAAGTTAACCATGAGAGATTCTCTAACATCCTAGGAGTCCAACCAGCAATTTCATTTTCCTAATTAGACCAGCAAGGATGATGGGGAAAATTGAACTACACAGGGCTAAATCAAGAAGACAATAGCAGACATCCAGTGCTCTGCTTAAAAGCATTTTAAAACACTGTCACTGGTGCACAGGAAACTCCAAGATGAAGAAAGCACAGTTTTCCTTGTACTTTCCTAACTTCCAGTATTATGGATTACAGTTGTCTACATACATACAACTGATGAGAATCCTACTATGCCCCCAAAAGAAGAAATAAAGCTACGTGTACTTGCTGCCAGTCACATGTGTATTTCACTACACTCCATATAAAGTTTCATTTAGTTCTCTCTGTATTTTCAGCCGGCTCTTTCAGGTAAGAGAAAGAGCTAAGAGCCCTTATTCACCCTTTCCTCAATGTCCAAAAACAGTGGAAATTGGGATAAGTGTACACTTTGCTGAGAACACCAGGTGAGGATTTTCTTTCCACAGTGGCAGAGTTCATGGAAACCTTTAACCTTCTGTGCCAGAACAGGATCTTGACCCTTGCTTACCTGAGGCATGATTTGAAGGGCTACTATAGCAAATTTTCTCTTTTACAGGTAAGGTGAAAGAGAAATTCAGGTAAGAAGAGTTAAAATTAAAACTGTGAATCAAATGTGTCTGCCAAGATTGAAACCTCTGTTTATAAACCCCACTTTTCCCTAAACTGACATCTGCAACCTGTGGTATTTGCAGAGCAATTGGTTAAGCCATTCTCAGGGTCAGCAGTTTACCTTGGAACAAAAAAAATCCACAGCTACTCCATACAAACCAACACTTAGATACATCATCACTCGCACAAGCAGCTTCCCAAATCACATAACAGCACTAGGTCTGCTCTGTAGAAACAGCTACAGAAACCTCAGGAATCACTAATGATGACAAATGGCAGGCCTGGAAATTCTACGAGATGCCAGTTTTTCATAAACTGCTGAATCTCTGCTTTCTGGTAAGTGTGGCCCCTTGTTCTGCCTCCAAAAAGCAACAGGCAAAGAAAAATGTACTTAAAATTGCTGGAGTAGAAAGGAGAGAACATAAGGAGCAGCAAGAAAAAAAATGCTGTCTGGAAAAATGAATCAGGAAATAAACTGAGTGGATCCCCCAGGAAAAACTTCTCAAGTATTTCATGCACTGAAACAGACCATCACTCGAATAGATTGTGTGACTATTACTGAATTTTTGATTAAAACTACACCAATATTTATAAGAGTTTTGTCAACAATTTTTGCCAGACTTGTATGGGTTTTTTAGCTTTGTTAGAAGGGTTGGAGTATCTGCAGAAACCTCTCATATCCCTCTTATTTCTTATGGTGCTTTGAAAATTCATTTATAGCTGATAGACTAAATTTTCAATTTCTGTTGCGGTCCAAACCTTCCCTTGAAGGGCTGTTTAATAAAAATGCAACACTCTAATGATAAAATGCTACCAAATAATTTGCATTCCAACATTATGCAAGCCTCAACACAGGGTAACATTTTACACAATAGGGTGAGCCTATAGATGACAGAAATCTAAGACTCAATAAAACGGAAAGTTAATTCTTCACATATGCAGGGGTACACATGAGCTCAACAGCATTAAAAGCCACAAGACACAAAAGTGCACTTCCTGGAAAACAATATACAGATGCTGAAGTACTTTTAAAAAATCCAGAACACAACTACAAAATGAACAATTGCTGGTAAAGATCAAATGCCACCCTGATTTTGACCAAGTAGCTTTTGTTGTTGCTATTTCATATCAAGTCAAAAATCCAAACTAAATAATAATAATCAAATTATAGTCAAATTAATGGGATTTATCAGTTGTCCCTGAAGTACCAGGCAATCATCATATAACCTTCCCCAGCCATAAAGTGCTCTTGAATTAAAAAAAACCCAAAACCCCACAAAACTAAAAGCACGAAAATACACACATAAAAAATAAGCCAAACATAAACAATCTTAATGCTCTGACACAATTTGGTTTTGGGACTTCTTGTTTCAAACAGCAAAGACAAACAAGCTCATCTCTACTCTCACCCTCTCTGCCAAGTTTGACAATCTGACAGTCTCTTGTGTTTCTTTGTGAAATTTCTAATGTAAATACTAGAAATATGTTGGTGTCATATGAAAACCACATGAACAGATTTGAAAATAATTTTTTAAAAAACCTTTAAAATATTTCAAACTCTTTATAAACAGCATCACTAGCTTTACAATATAGAGACATAAAAAAAGTTTTTTAACTGGCATAAAGTTAAGGAGTAGAAATGCCAGCATTAGGGATGAAAGAACCAAAATTCAAAAACAGGATTAAAAATTGAGAGAAACAAAATAAAACACACACATACACACACAAAAAACCCAAAAAAACCAACCAAACAAAAAAAACACAACCAAACAAACAACCACGCACACACACATAAAAAAACCAAAACCCGAAGTAACCAATCCCAGCTCCATATTTATCATACAGCAAAATCCTCTCTGTTGGGTCAGCCCAACTTCCCAACTTCTGAGGTTTTCTAAACAACCTCCATCATTAAAACAGGCCTGAGAGAAGATTATACTTGATTTTATATTGGGCTTTCACAGAGAAACTTAGCAAGTGGAGAAGTATGAAAGCAGGTTTTTTTAAAAAAAGGATTTGGGTCTAAACCTTATGAAAAACAAAGGCTGAAAACTCAGATAATTCTTGGAACCCTCTGAACATGAAAGGTTTGATGTTTGCAAGATACCAGGCACCACGGGGCTGGCCTATTTCTCCGGCAATTTACAGCAAATTTAACCTTATCAGTATTCAGGACCAACCCTAATAGGGAGAAGAAAAATGTCATAGCAGTAGAAGAAGAGGAGATAAAAGGAAAGCAGCGAGGAAGAAAAGCACATCACGTCTTAATTGAACTGAGGATGAGATAGGGACGGCTGATATGGCCTGGAGGGATGGGAAAACACTTCTGATGGTGCGAGCCAAGGCAGGGAGGAGACTCCCCAGTACCTGTCACTTTGCGAGGACGGCTCTGGCAGCGCGCAAAGCACAGCAGCTGCCGAGTGCTTGTTAAAGCCGAATGCATAATTTGCCACAAACAATGCGTTTGACAAACTTATCCTCTCTCTTTCCATCGTGTTCCTAGAATGCTGTGAATGGAATTGCATTATTCAGATGTAGCCGAATTTCTCTGCAGTGTTTCCCCCCGCGTAGAGCCCAGCTGCCAATATTCAGAGGGTTGCTGAGCTGTGTTCAAAAAGGACAAGCTGGTATTTTCCCCTTTCCTGACTGGATGAACAAATGTAACCTACTTCTGAAAACAGACGTGCACAAGTATTTAAAAATTGATTTCCATGAGTAACTGGCTATGTGACACATTCAGTGAGGAAATAAAAAGGGATTTGGCAAACACGAGTAGGACTCCCTTGCACACCAATAGTTAAGTTTACCATACAGATTTAACTACACCAAAACCAAAACACATTACCATATGCTGAAGGAAGATTTTTTCTCATAAAACTCACATTTTCTGGCTGTTCATGTAATCCAAAAACTAATAAAAGTTTAAGCAATTACGTTTAAAAGTAATAAAAGTTTAAGCAATTACGTTTAAATATTTAAGTTAAGAGTTAAGGCTGTTTACATTCATTTCGTTGTACAATATTAATCCAGATCCCACTAGCATTATTAAATTGTGTTATCTTTCTTAGTACCACACCCAGTCATTTATAGCTACCTAAAAAAACCCCAAAACCCACAAACCACAACTTCTATTTCATCTTCTCACACAGCACAGCAATGAAAGCAGAATTACTGAAATGAAGATGTTGGCAGCCATCCAGGTGCCAGTAAGAATACAACGGGTATTGCTCACCAGTTCCTTGTGTGCTGTAATCTGCCACTTCTAAAAACAGAAAATTCCCAGCAGTGCTTGTTCCCTCCTTTTGATGCCAGATCCTTTTGTTAAACGCTGTCAATCTTAGCTTTGCAGGAGCATTATCTCTTTTTTTAATTCCCTGTTGGTATTTGTTTTTCCTGTTCTCTAAAGTGGACCTTTGAGATGGCTGCCTTACCCCAAGAGCCTAAAATACAACAAACGAACGCCTAAAATTGCTGCCACCTGGAATTTATCTGAGTGCAAATGGCCTAAGAGCCAATCTTTGGCATTTCTTGACCTTGTGGGTGATGTGCAAGGCTTTCAAAGCCAAATCTGAACAATAATTTCAGAAAAACCACATTTTAGGCATTAGAATACTGTCACTTTGGATGATGATTTGACTGCAGATATCAGTTTTGCACTCCCCAAGCCCAGAAAAGTGAGGCAAAATGCAGAGAGATTTTGGGGAAGCTGGCAGTCATCAGCCCAAAGCAAATCAATCAGGGAAAGGTAAACAGAAAGAGCATTCTGGGTTTAATTTCAAGTGTCTAGTTAATTTCCTATTCAATTCTTGAACACTTGGTCACCCTTAGCAGAAACACTTTTACTCTTTTGTAGCCTCTCTTCTGTAAGGAGGTGCTTAGTCACCTGCCATAAACATTGTGAATTTCAAAGTTATTTTGGAGTAACACTGTCTAGTACAAGACAAGCAACAAACTTTTACCTGACCTTGAAGAAAGCTGTGCTGGAAAAAGCAGGCCATTTTTGGTGCTGGATATTCTCTTTCCTAGGCACCAAGATAATATTTTTGAAATATTAAACCTGGGAAAAAAGGGATCATACGAGGAACAGAGTTTTCTGCACCCACAGTTTCATCTGCAAGATCACTCCTCTGGTTTCCTGAATCACTGAGTGCATGAGGCTGGCAATACTGCAGCTCTGGAGCTTCAGTAACACCTCTGCACTCTCAATAATTTTCTGCTTATCTGCACACAGACATGTATTCAGAAATTGTGTCTTTAAAAAGCTGTTATTTTGCAACAATGTGAAATATACTTAAAATATTATTTGCACCTTTCCCTTGACTGTGGATGGAATACAGTGAGAAAGTGACCACACTGTTGATGTTTGCTCTCTTTAGAAGCACCAGATCCTCCCTCTTATCCCACATTACTTTTCAATTCTGTGTATGCATAAACACAGATAATTCCTTAACATTTCAGATTTCACATTGTTTCAAATCATCAGAAAATTTCTGAAAATAGTTTTTTAATAGCACAACATCTAAAAAAAACTGGCACTAGATAAATACTCTTAAATAAACAAGCAGTAAAGTGCCTTCTGTTGTGGTAACTCCTTGTTCTCCAGAACTTCTACAAATATTTACTTCAGTGTTTTGCACGTTTTCAATAAATACATTGTACACAGATAAAACATAAGAGAGGTTATGCTATGGCCATGAACCTCACATTAAAGAGAGCTCAGTACAAACTCCAGGAATTCTGGAGGGACATACTCTGTAAATCATGTCACCTGATCAGCTGCAGACTCAAATCTATTTCCTTTTTTTTTTTTTTAACATCAGTTACACTTTTCATTCTCTCAAAGGAGAGAAAGACCAGATCAAGCACTTGGAGTGAAACATCAGAGACCATTCCTCAGTTTCCCTTCAGAGCCTGGGTCCCTGGCACAGCCCCTCAGCAAAGCTCACCCCCTCACCCTGCTCATCCTTAGAACCTTGGAATCAATGAGACTGGAAAAAACCTCTGAGATCATCGAGGCCAGCTTGTGACTGAACACTGCCCTGGCACCTTAAACACCTCTAGGGATGGTGGCTCCAACACTCCCTGAGCAGCCCATTCCAATGTCTCATTACCCTTCCTGTGAAGAAATTCCTCCTGATGTCCAGCCCTAACCCAGCCGGAGTGCCTATGCCCACACTGGAGCCTGGCAGGGGGATGGACAGGGGCTCAGCACCAAGTTTGGGATGCCCCCAGAGGTGCTGGGCATGGAGAAAATGAGTCTCTTATGCTGAGAAAATTGATCTGGATGCTGAGCTCGTTTTTTTGGCTTGTCCCCGTTATGTAAAATCGTTTCCTGCATGATTAACATGCCTGCTACAACCTTGAGCTGGGGAAATCCAGCATGCCTTGCTGTAATATTTTAATGGGTTTGGATCTGGATCCAAGGAAACAAGCTGGCATAGCAGTAATTCAGCACAGCCATTCACAGACTGATGTGTGCTGCTGCTAGTAAAATCCCAGAGGGTATAATGATAAAACAGTTGTGGCCATAACCCCAGCTACTGACAATGGTTCACGGAGATACAGTTCCCAACCAAATTTCTTGTGTGTAATAATAAGTCTGATGGTAGCCTACTGATTGCATATGAGTCTGAGCTCCTTCCTTGGGAGGATGTTAACAGATAGGCACTGAGCCTTGCAGTTCCCACATGGCTCTGCAAACATCACCTCTTTCATCCTGAAGTCGCTAAGCAGGCTGGATAATGTTACCTAATTTTATATTCAACAGCTACAGCATGCAGGTATGAAAAAAAAAAAAAAATCTGCTATTATGCCTAGAACTCGGGAAAGGTTTTTATGGGCTGGCACAGAACTCTGTATTTTCTGACAAAGACCTGTGTTGTCTTTTAAGGTAAATTCTGACTCACATTCTTGCATCAAGTACTTAATGGCATTCATCTTTGCAGTGTGTTGACATTACCTTGAGATATGGCAAGGTAAAAAAAAAAAAAAAAAGGCTGTATCACTTTAGACTGCAAATTATTGCAGCAAATTCAAAATCCATCAAAAACACCACCAAGCTTGTTCCTTTTTACATTTATATTTACAAAAATAAACCAGAAATAATCCATGCAATAAAAACTGTTAAATTGCTCTTATGTTAAAAAAATTTAAGAGAACAAGGTGTTGAGAAAAACTGTTTGTCAAGTAGAATTGGGAAGTTTTCAATTAAAACAATTCAGTCAGCTCTACTCCAATATACCTCCATCCACACATCTCAATATATTATTTTCTTTAAGAGAAGACCATAAAAATCTCTTATCTTCTTAAACATAAGGTGGAAAGACTGGCCTAAGCCTTTCAATAAGATACAAAAGCAGAAACATTGGCTCTTGAGACCAAACCAAAATCTGACTAATAACTATTCAGTGCAAAAATTACTCATCTGGAGTGCAGCATGATTTTCCATCCTTCAGTCAAGATCAAGCTCTTGATTATCACATGCACAATTAACTTCTTGCAGCTGTGAGTGAGGTTTTTTTCCTAAATTTTCCTTGCTACATTGGGATAATGGAGGAAAGTAAGGTAACTGATCTTTCCAACTAAATATAAAGACATTTTAAGTGTATAATGCACCCTAAAGCTGAAGGGGGATAGCACTCTAGCAGAGAGTTGGAGAATAGAAATTGTGCATGAAATTTTTGATGTTTCTGCTCATACTTTAAGAGAATTACATCTGGAAAGGACCTGGCCACTTGTAACTTGCCTTCAGCATAGGCATTGATCCATCTACAGTCTTTTGGACCAAGTTTTGGCTTTTTTTATCCAACAATCAGAAGCCCTTCAGACTTCACTATTCACACAGATAATTTCCAAAATAACTTACCTTTTAGCCATAAATCTCAATTTTGAAAAAAAAAAAATGTTGTACCCCCCTTTTCCCCCTTAGTTTTTCAAGATTTAATTGAAATTGCCAAGTTGCAGTGAAACTATTGCATGAAAGTCATAGATAACCAAAAGTATTTTGTCTTCCAGAGGTTTGATTAGCACACAATACAGACTGTACCATGAAAGAGTTTTTTTCTCTGCATCAGTCCTGTACAGAAGGATTGTGACCCAGTTTTCCAGGCAACATTCCAAGATAGCTTCTTTCTTTCAACCACAGTAGGCTTTAAATAAGCCATGTACAGAAAGACATTGGCCATTCTCAGGGATGTGGGTTTAGATGTGTTTTCTCAAATGACAATTTTGTATTTGGAAGGAGGGGGCGGTGGGGTTACTGAAAATAAGGTGTAAGACAAATGGTTTGGTTTACAATTTTTTTAGAAGACTCTCTTTGGAAGAAAACTCCGAGTATTGAGCAAATAATATTTTATTAGTGTAGGGATAAATTGATAAACATTATTTAAATCGTGGAGAAATAGCAAGAAAATATTTTCAGGAAAATTCCGTCAATTGCAGCTTGTTTTGTTCTGTATTAAAAATCATGGCATGGAGCAATAAGGAAGAGCTCAAGTTTGTTATTCTGACAAGAGTTTTTTCTGGAAAAACATCAGACTGTGTGCATATGGTCAAAACCCAACCAGATAGATCATTAGTGCTTCTATAGAATATTTAGCCTCAGGATCTCATAGTGTTTTGCAAACTTTAATTAATTCTTGCATTATTTTGGCAAGACAGGAACTAAAACGCTACCGCCAGATTGCCGCCTCATCAGTAATTAGAATATCTCTTCCAAGGCTGCACACCAAACCAGTTCCCAAGTGAGGAGCTGAACCCCAAGTTTCTGAGTGCCTGCTCTAACAACTGCTGAGCTCTCACAGCCACAGCAAAGCAAAGTTAAAAGTCCTGCAGGTTTCTGGTTGCTCTTTATTGAAAAAGAGCACAGAACCTACGAAAAACAGAATTCAAGCAAACTGCTGTCAAGGCCACTGGCTTCTGCATTTGTAAATTCTGCTCCAGACTCCCTTTATCTAACATTTTAAAGCAGTTTAAAACTCCCAGCTTTGATTTGGAATTCCTCTGTATAATACATAAACTTCCCTATTTTGTGGGATGGTGATAAAGAAGACTGAATTGTTTTCACTGTCAGCTACTAAGAATGTTTTTAGCTGAGAGATCAGGCTAAAAGTTGAAGGGTTTATTTTTTATAAATGCTTTCAGACCTCAAAGAGAACAGAGAAAACCCCTAATAGTATAACAGTTTCCATTTCTATCACCCACTACTCCCTTTCAAATCATCATGGGACCAGGCTCAAGAGAGGATTTCCCTGTCAGATTTATTTTTCTGATTAGCATTGACATACTCATTATTTTTTAAGGCTGAGTTCCAACAGTGGGTGCACTTGCTAAAATTATGAGCTGTGTTCTAAGGAAGAATTGACTCCAGCTGCAGCATGTGTGAAATACTCCCAGTCCCTTACTCAGCTTTGACAGGAGTGTGTTTCATGGGGCTGAGATGTGGTCTTACTACAACAGGACCTATAAAGCAAAGCAGTCATGGTGGATGCCCATATATTTCAGAGAAAGGTGAAATCTAAAAAATCTGAAATCCAAACTCTATTCTCTTTCCTTCACAGAAATTCCTGTGCTAATGCCAACCAACGTACAAAACAATGAAACTGGCAATTTGACATTTTAATACAGTAAGTAGGGGTCTGTAACTTTTTCTTTGCCCTCATTTACACTTTTTTTTAATAAAAAATTTTACACATTTTTCCCTTTTGTACTTACTGACACAAAAGTGTGAAATCTATTTCAAGTGATCTGAATCTGATAGAACCTGGAAAGAAGCCCTGGAGTGCAAAAGTGTTTTGGGCAATAATTAACAACATTTTAGCTCATGAATCTCAGTCAAATTAACTATTTTTGGCCTGCAGATCTTTCACTGTCCCACCCCACTTCATCCCCTGTGATCATTATTTTTTAGAATAATGGCTACAAACATAACCAACTAAAACCCAAGGCATTGACTCTTCTCTTGCTCCTCTTTCACTCTTAATAAATGTAGACTGGAGTAAAGCTTACAGAAAGGAGCAGGGGAAGGCTAAATATCCTCTCTGCATTAAGTGTCTTCCTTATGAATTAAAAACCTACTATATTGTTTGAAAATGTGTTGAAAAAAAAGGGGGTTCGTTTCTATTTTTATCAAGGTCTGTTGCAACACCATGGAGAAGTATTATGTCCTTTGATAGAACTTATGATCTCCATTAAAAATGTTCCTTCAGTCCTTTCCCAAGAAGGGGTTAGTGTCAAGTGCAGGTGGTGTTAGCCTGCAGTTAAAACCATACTTTTTTTTGCAAAAAAAAAAAAAAAAAAAAAAAAAAAAAAAAAAAAAAAATGTAGCCAGTGGAATTCAGACCTTTGTGAATACTCAGGTAAAAGCACCTGGCAGCACCTTACCTCTTGCAAATCCCACAGCCTCTCTCTGTGTTGACACAGTTTGCAGAGGATTTGGGAAGCATTTAGAATATTGCTTCCAGGTGCAGGCAAATGATATTGATTGCTTATACAAAATACGTCATCAAACAGAAAGGTAAATTTTTAAAATATTCGACTTGATTTTTTGCTTAATCCTCTATTTTAAATCATGAATTCACTCAGGGAAGTCGTAATTTTCTTGATTCTAGCAGAAACCATGATATGTGTGAGACATTGTCTCAATTCTACCCTCAGCTTGTCAGTGCTTGATCCTTAACTCTCTGATATCATTTAATCAGAGTCAGCAATATTTTCTCATATTAGTGACATCTGCTGTCTCTTACTTGTATTTGTGTAACCTGTGGTGTATTTTTACCCATTTCTTTCCACTAATGCAATCCAGGCAGAGCACTTAAAAATGTGGAGGATGTGCCAGTGGGTTGGCAGAATCAGGTGTTTGCACAATGTTATTTTTATGTTAATCTGAAGTTTGACAAATATTCTATTTATATTCAGCAATGCTTCTGTGTAATAAAATGTGTCTGTACATATGTGCATATTTTTGGCTAAGCAGAATACAGAATAAGAGTATGATTTATGGACAGTGCCAGATTTCTTTCATGCAATGTGCAATAATCTATAACTAACAAATATAAACAGTTCCATTATAATGCATTAACCCCTAAATAATCTACCAGAGGGAGAAGCAGGCACATATATGTGTATTAGATAATAGATACACCCCCTTGTCTCCTCTTTTTCAAGCTGAAAATACAAACCAGCCCCCAAATTGCTGGCATGCAGGAGCAATTGCTGCACCAAGTCACAGAACTAAATGACTTTTTTTAATGTGTGTAGGTGGGTGCAGATGCTGGGAGACAGGTATTAATTCTCACAAAGAACAAATTGCCCTGTTACATAATGCTGAGAATTGGGAAAGAGCAGAATTTTAGTCAGAAATAACTCCCCTAACTAAAGAGCAAAAGTCCCTCTGTGCCTGTGTTAATTTTCATTGCTCACCCTGTGTTTACTTGTAGTTTTTATAAGGAGGAGACAGGAAGAGAATATTCATGATGAGACTACCATACTATGACAGCACTTTACATAGTTTTATCATCATCATAATCATCATTATTGTTGTTATTATTATTACTATTATTTTTTTTTTCCCTCAGTGGTCTCCAGACAGATAAAAGTACCCTGGGATGTTGTGCTCTGCAGACTGGGCCCCTGCAAGAATCCAGGTTAAAAATAAAAATTTAAAACTGCTGTTCAACATTTCTTTTCTTTTTATTTTTTTTTTAATTACAATCATTTCTGCAGTTTGACTCACCCTGAAATCCCACAAGCTCATGAATGGGAAAAAGAGCAGGAGTGACTGGCTGAAAGAAGCTGTAGGAGGTGGAACAGTAAGTGGAAGGAACACAAAGGGAAGGCAGTTATTAAGCTGAAGAAACACTGAAAACTCCTGCAAACAAGGTTAATTTCTAATGAAAGTTTTTGTGAAGCTAAATTATTCATCTGGCTCTGAGAATGTCAGGGTGAATCTTGATTTTTTTAATTAACATCAGTTAAAGAAACACATTTCTGTGTATGAGGTGAGGGAGGGAAAGGAAAAGCATCTTGGAACAGGCAGGTGGGGCAGAATTCCTGCTCTTTGGGAAGTGGCTGTTCCTTAAGGAATGGGAACTTTCCTTCCATGTGCCAGAGTACATTGCATGCAATCCCAAATCAATCTTCATCCATTTGACAGATGCTCAAGCCTAGCTGCCACCTTCTTCTAGCAGCTGTCACCTAATCACCATGTGCAGTCCATACTGAGGAAGCCCAGGTTTTAGGCATCTCCAGACTATCATTCCCAAGGGATGGAGAATTTATTACCCCTGCTGCACCTGGACCACAACTCAAATGCCTCCTCAAGGCTGGTGCAGGTGATGGTCCCAGCCTTTAGATCTGCCACCTTCATCATTTGTCAAATGCTGTCAGCTCTTCCACTCTTCACTGGATCACCTCTTTCAGTAGATCCAGCATCATCTGTGGTCTATGGGACAAAGTCAGTGCATTACAAATCCCCTTTGATGAATATTTTCGCTGAGATTCTCCCAGCAAGAGACAGGGTTTCCTCTCCTCTCTGGTCTCAGAAGGCTCTGTGCTCTCTCAGTGGTGGTCAGGGTGATGCTTTCTACATGCACAACTAAAATAATTCCCTGAAAGAAGCATTTCTGAACATAAATCCAAATGTTAAAGATATCTCATCTTTACAAATACATTTCTGTAGAAGGTTTTATTGTTTGTTTATTTCTTTAAAAATACCTCAATTTTTGCATAGCATAAACAGAGGAATCCTGATCTCTCTGATTATATTTCCTAGCTGTTCAAAAAGGGAATGAGGAAAAGAATGGAGTAAAAGATGAGAAGAGGTTTGAGTGTGCAATGAGAAGGAAGTGCATTGACTAATGCACAGCTAGGCATAGGTAAGGAAAGCTGTAGCAAGGAGTCAGGTCATCATCACAGGGGAGAGAAGTTCCAGTCTAAAAAAAGCCAGAAGTTTCCCTCTGTGAGAGGGGAAATACATTAAAAATTGATGCTAGTGCCCAGCTTCAGTTCCTGGATGATTTTTTCTCTACCATCTTTGGTAAAGACATTAGGAAACAGTCTCTTGTACAGATCTGCCCTGATTTTGGTATTGCTCTTGTACCTCCTAAATTGGCAATCATGCACCCAGTTCCTTCCAATTCTGATCCAGAGACAGCACACTCCTTAAATTAGGTTTCCATTTATCTTAGTTATCTTGATTTATGCAGCATTCTTTGGACTATTCATCATACAGCTAATCTTTAGTAACCTTGAGTAATATATTTTAATCTTGCTGTCCCTAATTTTACCCTTTCTTTCTCAGCATTAGCCTTGAAGGTTTCTTTTGCTGCCTTAAAAAAACACCCATGGAATCTTAGCATATATCTCATTTCCTGCTAATTTTTTATCCCAAAGTCTTTCCTTCTTCTCCGATGGTCTTGTTTAAATTGGTTGGTCTGGTTTAAATGACTAAAACTGGTGAAAAGTCTGATTTGTTTAAAGGGGCACCTCAGTGGTGTGATACTGACTGCCTGCAAAATCTTCTGGCAAATTTCACAGCATGAGGAGTTTAAAACTTTGGTTCTTGCCAGTCCTCAGAATCTGGGTTATTTAATTTGGGGTTACAGAGGAATTTTTGTTAGAAGTTTTTGCTTCTCTAGAAACTTGAGAATGTTTAAAATGTTGTTAAATTGTTTGATAAACCTTGTGTGCCTCTAGACCAAATTGCTAACTGAGGCATCAAACAATACCTCCCAGCCATTCTATTTCAGAGTCCGTTCTTCAGGCACTAGACCTTATTTGTTTAAAGTTTAATGCTTTTTAAACCTTAGTAATGTCCTCTCTTATCACTCTCCCACACTCAGACCTGTGAGCTTTTTAGCCCAGCTTCTTCCCAGCCAGATCCCCTGTAGGCTGCATCCTGCAGACCCAAATATGATAAATCAGGATATTTTCATACCTAGGCTGTCTGGAAACAGCTCTGCAGTGATCCCTGGCAGCAGAGCTAAGTCTTTTCTCATGGTGATCTCAAGACTTCTGGTCTTGGCCCACCCAAGCCTGAAACCAAGCCTGCCTCCCTCAAATAGGGGTCCCTCCACTCAACCTCACTGATTTACACTGATTTACACTGATTTACTAGGAGATACCTCAAATCTATCCAAAGGTTTGTACTCATTCTTGTGCTTCCTTTTTTCTCCCTGTGCATGCTTATCTTTATTTAGGGAAAAAGTTGGAACAATAAAAGGAATCACTCCATATTATGTTAGCAAGTTTATGCAACTGTAGCATGAAAAATTTAGAGGCCATGATAAAAATTTATTCTGTAGCTCAATGTAAAGCTTGAGGATCTAAAAGGTCTCCAAACAGCAAGTAATTTCTTGAAGTGTACTCTATGTACAGTAATTCAGAGTGTACTAAGGACAGAATTACAGCCTAAATGAGTTTTCTGCCTTGATTTCTGCATAGTTTAGTACTTTAATCTGAAAAATCAGCCACAGACATCCAAATTGTGCAGTTCTTACCACCTCTGCAAAGCTGTTTGATGAGAGTTTAGGACCAGGCTTGTTGCCTTTGCTTTCTCTAGAGCTCAATTCAGAGAACTTAATGAATCCAACTCAAACACAGCGAGGGCGCAGCTCTGCTGCCTCTCCACGCTGATGAGTTCCTGCACCTCCTTCTGCTGGAAACAAAAGGGGCTGGAAGGTTTTCCTGAGAGGTTTCCCACAGGAGATCATTTTGTAGGCTGGGATTGTTGCCAGCAGTACAATACACAGCAAATGACACTCTTCAGTGAAAGGCCTGAATACGGGCAGGTTGGATGGATGGGGCCCTGAACGATCTGGTTTAGTGGAAGTGGGGTTGGAACTGGATGAATTCTAAGGACCCTCCAAACCCAAACCATTCTTTGATTCTATGATTTCAAAAACTTTTCTAGCAGGAAGCAGGAAACAATGTTCCTGGAGACTTTTTGACAGTCATAGAAAACACCATAGCCCCGAAGTCTTGTTGCTCTAAAATCAAGCCACTGCACTCAATTTCCCTCCACCTGATAGAATGGGAATGCTTGGAATTCCATGCTTCCCATTGCATTAGGTAGTGTGAGATGTCCATTCTTAACTCTTAAATCAAAGTGGAAACAGGAGCTTGCGGGAATTTTCAAGTGTGTGCTGAAGGACACCCAAGTTTGTTCACTTTTCCCCCTCATTTACCAAATACCTTTCCAAAAAAAAAGCATTCTGGAGATATGAGTTTCCCTTTTTGTCTCCTGTTGGAGAAGGAAGCAAAGAAGGTGAACACACAAATAGAAAAGCTCCCACACAAATACTACCTGTGTTCCTCCTGGGATAAAGCAAGCAAACGATTTTTTTGTGGACCAAATTTTAGTATATTTTTAATAGGAGAATTTCTATCTGGGAAAGGTTAAGAAATTATTTATTTATTTAAGAAACATGCAGGCTTGGTCAAACAGTGTTTTACAAAACAATATTGTGTCACTTTTTGGGAGAAGATCCTCCTATCAGGTAGTTCAGAAATAGTATTAAATATTAATTGAATTTAAGGTCCTTTTTAGCAAACACAAAACTGGAGTAGAAAACATTACCAACCTTATAAATTGGATCAGTTTGAACAAGAAAATATAGATTTATATTCTTTGCAGAAGAAATGAAAGAAATTTGAACTGTCCATCAATAATTAAAGTAGCACTGAATATGATAACACTTTGCTATCTCACTGTGTGGCAGATAGTTGTATAAATCCAGCTTATTCTCATTTCCTTTTCATCCAACAGGACTTCTGTTATTTGTGTCCAGAAAATACTGCCACTTCCAAACATCTCTGAATTACTGGTGAATTATTAAGGCCATGTCACAATGCCAAGAGCATGACACCTCACTAAAAATCTGTTGAAACTAAATAAATGCATTCATTTACTGTAAACCTAAAAAAGAATTGGGTTTAATTTGAGGCTCATCCTCAGCATAAATTACTTTTCCATAAAAAGTGAAATCATACAAGTGAAAATATAAATGCATCATTCAAAAATGCAGCAAATTCTATACTTCTAAGGAGATTTTGTTTTTTGTGGAGATGCTGAGCACTGCTCATGTGCAGTGAGTCAGGGAGACTGAGATTCCCTCCTGGCAGTTCCTGTCAGCTGTGAAAGGATGTGTTGGATGCAGTGAAAGGATGTGTTGGATGAGTGTCATGTGGGGACAGCCCTGCTGAAACAGTTACAGCTTCAGCTCCATTGATTTTGGCAGGAATCTCCCTGACACAGAGCTTGATATTGAAGGATGATGACCTCCCTTATTACCCCAGGAGGTGGGGTCTCAAGAGCTTCACTGGAGACTATTTCTTATTGATTTTAAGTCTGCTTGTTGTGACAGGGATCACATTAATCTTGCAGGGTGAAGGCAGCAGAGCAGCACCACAGAGACAATGGCCTGGGCTGGCTGAGTTTGGGGTACAATCCATTTGCAGCAGCTGGCTGCAATCCAGATGGGAAAGGTTTATGGCAAATGACCCAAACAATCAGCAATTTTCAAAAGCTTTGCTGAGATTTCCCAGGTGCAGAAGGGGTGGGTTCCCACCACCACCAGAGGCTACAGCCTGGGGTTTGAGCTAGGTAGGGGAGAAGGCTGATAAGAAGCTGACCCTGTGGAGGTGGGATCTGCTGTTGCCTGGAATAAAACACAAAACTTTTTTCCAAGCAGTGTTAAAATGATAATATAAAAGCAAATCTTCAATTGAAAGCCTTCAATGTTCACATTATGGTGATATGCACATGTGATACAGTATTTTTACAATTTTATAAGGTTAGTTGATTAGTACATCTGTCAAATATTGTCCAATTAGAAGAGCAGTTGGTGAGCTGACTTTGCCCCAGGTTCTGCCCCATTGGAGCCCTCCCCCTCTGATCTTTTAGCCCTACACTTTACTGATGATGTATAGTGCAAAATAAAGTGTCCTTGCCTGACTAAAGGTAAGACTAAACAAAATTTCAAGAATCTATTACTAAGGGTTTGTTAGAATATGGGAGAGGGCAGGGAAAGTACTAGAAATTATAACTGTGTATTAACAGTCTAGAAAGTCACAAATATATGACAAATATATTAAAAGCTAAAAATCTTTAGGCATCAGTGCTTTTCATCATGCCAATGCCCTCTTCTGCACAACTGACTCAGACATAAAACTCCCCACTGGGCAGGTATCAAGATATTCACAAGTAGGCTCGAGGGAATTCATCCCTTCTGCTGGGGCATAATCCACTCAAGGAGGCAGCTCTTGTGTTTCAGAAGGGGTCATAAACCATCAAAGCCTCCCAAAGTGCCCCAAATTAATTTCTGGGGCCTTCCACCAGAAGAGTGCACGTGACCCCCAGTGTAACATCAGACTGTGTAAAACGCCCCAGACTGTGCAAAAACCTCCCCAGAGGAGGCACCTGCCTGTTACCATGTACACCTGAGCATTTATTAATTTATAATTAATTTATTAACATTTATGAACTTTGTGTTTCATGGGTTTCCCCCACCCCAGATAGATCAAGGTGGGCCCTTCAATCAAAGGACATCAAAATTAGAATAATCAAGTCCTATATATAACTCCATAGGTGTTGATATCTTTCTACTTTTATCCTTTCTTTTTCTTTCTTTTTCTTATACATTTCCTTCAGTGTTATTTTTATTATTTTATATTACTCTGTTTCTGGAGATAAGAAGTCAAATGGCTGCAAACCTTTCCATTGCAACCAAATTGTCCTAAAATAAAACCACATATACACACACACACATAGTCTGGAAAATAATTGAGCATGAAAAAGATTGATTCCCAGCTCTCTTTAAACAGACTGCTGCTCTTCTGTGAGTAAACAGAAAAGTGTCAATGACTTCAGCACATTTCCATGGGAAATAATGTTTTGTATCTTCATATCACATTGTATGTCTTTACAAAGCATTTTTAAGGTACCAAAACCTAAAAATAAATCCTGAAATAAACCCTCACAGAACAAGATAAGTATTCACTAAATAAAGTCTTGCTATATTTATGTAGCCAAAGATTAATTTATAACATTTCCATTCTGTGATTATTTAGCTATCCCAAGAGTTTTTTTAATATCAGAATTCTATGTTCCTCACTACAGCAGCAAGTTATCTGACACACTCACAATGAATTGTATCTGTCTTTGTGGTCATGCATCAGTGTTACTCTAACTCTTCAAAGTTGGTTTAGATCCCCAGATGGTTTTTAAATGTTCCATTACTTTGGGATTCTAATGCAGTTTTCTGTAAGCATTTCAAGGGGAAAAATAAAGGGAAAAAAAAAAAAAAAAAAAAGAGAAAAAAATTCATTCAATTAATTAATTCCATGACAGTCTCTGTTGTTTCAATGGTCACATGTGGTAAAAATGTTTGGAAGCAGACCTAAAAGAGGGTGGCATTGTGGCACTGCCAGGGCAGAAAGATGGGGTGAGG
This sequence comes from Cettia cetti, assembly GCA_013401135.1. Classification (NCBI taxonomy): domain Eukaryota; kingdom Metazoa; phylum Chordata; class Aves; order Passeriformes; family Sylviidae; genus Cettia; species Cettia cetti. Next base: position 33,083 of record VZUI01047393.1, read on the forward strand.
GGATGCAGGATGCAGAGGGGCAGTGCTCACCCACCCCACAACACTGCCCTTATCTTTGTCCTGACAGAGCCCCCCAAAAAAGACAGACATTCTCAAACAGGTATTAAATGAAAGCAATTAAATGTGCAAATAAAAATTTTGGTATAATAAGAATTAAAATTACAATTGTGCATTTCTTTCTCATAAAGTTTCAGCCACAGTGGCTTTTCGGATAAATAATAAATGTATCCACTGCAATGTTTAGAAAACCTTCCTTAACCTCCGTTTAAAAAAAAAAAAAAAGAAATCAAGCTGACAAAAAATGCACAGAGTAACATTTGGGAAAAAAGAATAATTAAAACCCACAGAGTAAAATATGTGACTGGATATTCTAACCATGAAGCAAAGGAAGTATTTGGAGGGACACCTCTGAACCTTTCCTACTGACACTGTTTTGCTGTGTGAGGATGGCTATTAATTAGAGCAAGGAGTAAACCCTGAGTGAGCAACACTTGGATCCAAATTATCCCCCACAGCGGGGAGGAGCAGTGGTTGGCACACTCTCTGGGCCTTCTCCAGTGGACACCAAAGTCTGGCAGCACTGGCAAGGAGAGCTGCTCCTCAGGATCACCTGGCCATGGGGGCATTCCACAGGAGGGAGGAGAGGCAGATCTGAAGGCCTGACAGAATTGGGACTGCCTGCACCTTGGGGAACTCCCCCACTCCTAAGCTCTGGAGGAAAAAGCTGAGCCCAATGATGCCATCTCCTAGCTCTACATTTAATTAGCTCCAACCACGCAATTCTTTGAGTTATCTTCCTGAATGTTTTAGGGGCAACTGAGCCCACAGAGCTTGGCTAACTATTGTAGGCCAAAAATATCAATCAATTTCACACGTCTAATTGGAATAAGTTATTCCTGCTGGGTGTCTGGGGGATTGGATGTGTGCCAATTCCTCTTGAAGGTTGTTTACTGATTTGATGTGTTAGAACCTTTTATCATATTAATTACTAATGCCATAAGATGGAGGAAAAAATAATTGTAAGTAAATGCTTGCTGACTATTGAGACAGTTAAAAAAAAAAAAAAACCTCAATAAGCTTGGATCCAGACAAAAAACCCCAATCTATCTTCAAAGTCTTCTACACATTTATTAGTGTGCTCAGAAAATTATTTTGTACAAACTGCTGGTGCGCTTCTTTAATTAGATAAAAATGCATGTCACCAGGAGCTTGCACCCTCCCAGCTCCTTAATTCTGCTTATAGAGAACAAAACAACGAATCCGTCAGGCATGCTCTTCTCATCACTAATAACATAAACCGTGTTTGTTAGCTGACTTAAATAAGGAAATAAAAAACAGATCTTACACACAAACACAGCCTGTGTAAACTGCCTGTAGGCAGTACATCCATGACAATGTTTGAAAAAAGATCCACTACCTACTTTTTCCTAATTAATTTGTGATAAATTGAAAACCAAAGGGAGCATCTTTAACAAAAATGGAAAAGCGCTAATAAATGCAAACAAAATTAGAGCTTCATGGCCTTTTATGACTTAAATTATTGACCAAGAAGAGAATTTTCAAACCAGCTCATTACTTATGAGGAGGTTTTTTCATGTTTCTTATTACCATCAAATGATTTCTAAGGTGTTTTTCATTTTGGGAAAAACAGATGATCCGAGACGCTTAAATGCAGACTTGTCTAGCCAGATAAAAACTGTAAGTCTAAAGAGAACATCATTCTTCAGTGTTTTGACAGACAAAATAGTTTCAGATAAAAAATAAATGGCACAAGTAACTTGTTGGTGGAGTGTTGGGAAAACAGGGGAAAAAGTCTTTCCAATTAAACATAACAAAACTCAGCAGTTGAATAACAATGCCACTGGAAATACAGAGAGTGCATCTCATTACATGCAAATTCAAACTTGAAGAGGAACAGTCAAAACCAGCCAAGTACTCAGTTCTTCTTCTTTCCTCTAATGAAAATTCCACCAAACTACTTAGGACCCTAATTTTGTAGATAAGATTTCAAACACAGCATTCCTACTCCCAGAAGGAAGGTCATTTTTTGGGGGTGTCCTGTGCAGGGCCAGGAGTTGGACTTGACCTTGTGGGTCCCTTCCAACCCAGGATATTCCATGATTCTGTGAACAGGAGCACGGACCGAAACTGTGCAGGGGAATGGTTAATTTGAAAATTAAATTCCCACATTCAAAACAGGCAAAACTATTTCTTTCCCTGCCAGAGTACCTGGATACAAATTCCAGTTTTCCACAGCAGATGAGAATAATGTATGAGAGAGGTGCCTTGATACCAATCTTCCAGCTGAGAGGGACATCATTGCACAGCCAACTGTGACAGTTTCTTTACACAGAACAGCAAAAATCTTTTGGTATAGGACATCAGCTGCTTTCTCCCCTTAGTTAAGAATGCTTTAGATGATGAGACAACTTAATCTGTTCCTTCAAATAAATTTTTGACTTAATGTGATCAAAGTAGAAATTCTATTTTGTCTGTAAGTGAATAATAACTTCACAAAAATCAACAAAGCATACAAACCCACTCACTCTCAGTTAGGAGAAAACAATGTATCCAAAGTTCGAAGCTTTTTAAAACTCATTTTAATTATAGTGTTAAGTCTAAACCCCCTTGTTGCTAGGGAATCCATAACTTTTCCTCTCTGACTCTAGAGCTACAAACAAGTTTGTCTGATATGAATTAGTTATGCTATTGCACATTAATGCTGCAGAAAAATGAAGCTGTTGACAATCAAAAGCTGACAGTGTTGACAGCTTAAAAACTGCAGGGTTAATTTCAGATTAGTGCAAAACAAATCTTATTTACCAAATAAAAACTTAAGACTTTTAAACCAAATAATATGGGCTTGAGGTTTTGTTTGTTTGCTCTCTGTTTTGTTTGGGGTTGTTTTTCAGAAAGAGCAAACAATGATAGTCTGAGTAAGAAATGTTCTAAGTAATGCCTAAATAAATACTCAGACTGAAAACTTTCTTCAACACTGCAGTAAAAAACTGTACAAAACAAAAGTGACTGAAGAGAAAATGAGGATATTTCTGCTCTTTGGTGTTTGCTTTTGTCCTATTTCTCCACAGATTTTCAGGGTAGGTTTAAGCCTTGGTGAAAAAAAGCAGTACTCCAAAAAATATAATTTTTAACACTGTTGAGTTCTTAACATCTTGATTCTTAGTATCTCTCAGAATTGTGGCCTTCAAACCAGACACTATCAGGGTTCACCAGTTTTTCTTTGTTTCCATAATACCATTTCCTAAAGAAAAAGGCACAAACTATTGGTATTTGCTGTTCCTAAGTGAGTGGTTGGGACGAACTGTTAAGGAAGGGTCAGGATGAGCCCTTAAGGAATGGTCCTTGTGTAGGACCTCATCCTTGCTCTCTGCTTTCCTTTTCTCCTGGTGAGCCTGGCCTTATCCCTTGAGAGCACAATGGAATTTGATTTCTTCTACAGCCTTTGACTGCATTGGGGCCTTGCTCGGATTTCCTGCCAGGCTGCCCAGTTCCAGAGCAGGGAATTATGCACCAGGCCATGCTCATTGGGCTGTTCAGGGTCCTCAGCACTTTCCCTCAGCACTTACCCAGGATCTGGTTGCAGCATTGGGCTGACAGGAGCTCTGCTGGGAGTTTCTCTGCCTGGGGATCTTCAGAGGGTTTGAAACAACAGGTAGAGCCTGGCAGTCACTGCTGTGGTGCCCTTTGTGGCAGGCTAGAGTGGCTCTTAAGAAGTAACCAGGTCCTGTTAAGGAGCTTCACCATGTTTTTCCCAAACCTGACCCTTGGCGAAGGCGAGAGCAAGTTTAACCAACTGCTTCACTCAGAAATTTTCCATGACCCTAGCTCAAGGCAGGCTGCAGGAAGTCTGAATGGCAAAGATGCTTGAACCTGAGGCCACATTAAAAACCACTCAGAAAGAGCAAATTCTCCAAGGCTCACAGTGTAACTCTCAGACTATCACAGCTTGGAGGACTTGGTACTCAGGATTTTATAAAGAGATTTTTTTTTTTCCATACAAATCCACCCTAGATTTTTCTCTACTAAGGTCCTTTGGGAAGAGCTAGTGCAAAGTTAGTCCTACTGCAAGGTATGAAAGTTAATCCAAGCATTCCCATGTCCTGTGGGAGGCTAGTTCAGGCACCAGCCCACTGAGGCAGCTTCTCCCTGCCTCTGCAGAGCCCTGTTTGAACACCAAGGGGCTGAGCAGGGTGACTCTCAGGTGATGTCTGGCTGACAATGCCCAAGAACAACGTGAAGCCAGAAAAAGGACTCCCCAGATGTGCAAAGAGTAATTTCTACAGCCTGTTGCTTATGTGTTCTTCCTAACATCCTGTCAGCGCAGTATTCCCCAGGCTTGGGTTTTGTCTGTCTGTGGAGAAAGCACGCTCCCAGGTTCTACACAAAAACTGGTTGTATTTTCTGCACCCTCTCTCACTGACCTTGATCTAAGGCTGGCTCTTTATTCTCAACATACAGCCAGGCAGCTGTAATTATTGCTTTATGTGCCTGATACATTTCATCTGAGATAATGCATTTCAGCTGGAGGCTGATTTGACAAAGGGAATCCGGAAAAACAGATTTGTTTACACTCTCGGGCTGGCAGCATGTGGACTGCTTGACTTTTGTTTAAAAAAAAAAAAAAAAAGGAAAGAAAAAAAAGCACTCAGTGAAGTGGTTTTCAAAGTACTGCTATCAAGATACAGAAAGTTAGTTTTTTTCACCATTGAAAAATGTGGCACTTATAGCTCACTTGCTGAGTGTTACTTTTTTTTTTCCTTGTGTAGAGTAGCTCTCAGCACACTGTAAAAGGAAAACTTGAAACATCCATTAAAAATAATTGAAGCTGGGGGAAAAAAATGTGAACAGATAAAATTACTACTTTTTCACTTCCATAGAAAAAGGCCAAGAAGGACATTGCATAACAAAAGCCAAAGCAAACTTTTTAAACATAAAACTTCTTGAGAGTTTAGGGCAAGTGTCCTGCAGTTCAGCAGATAACTAGATGGCATGCACAAACACCTTTAGTTTGGAGTAGCTACAGTGAGGTTCTGTGCTCCAAGTCAGTTTTCCTTGGGATTTTTATTACTGATCTATACCAAGGAAAAGGATCATATTAAATATTAGTTCAATAACTAATGCTGACTCTGCACCTTCTGGTCATTTTATTTCAATTTTTTTCCTGCTTCTGTAAATTCAATTACCAAACAATAAACTCTTCTATATCACACCTTTGTCCTTTGCATGCAGTGTTGGGTCATGTACAATCCTTCTTGTTTCATACACATAATGTCACTCCTTCCTTTAATGGCCAGTGTTGTGTTTTTGTCAATTTACTGCTCAGAGTACCTGCTACAAGATCTGTGGGACAAGAGTGGCCTTAAAATGCAGCAGGTTCAGCTCAGGAAAAGCTTCATGAAGGTATGGCCAGCAAAGCCCTGGGAGAAACTCTCCAAGCAGGCTCAGTTGGAGACGTTCAGGGGCAGATCAAAAAGGCTCTGTGATGGGTGAAGACCCCCTCTGGGATCTCCTGGTGCTTGTTCTGGTTTTGTTCAGTGATTTCCTAGGAAAATTACCCTGTTTATGGGTAGAGTATGGAGTTACTTCAGGACTGACACAAGTGTGACATCCTCACATTGTTACTCCTGTCCCAAGGAACAAGAATTTCCTCCTCCATTTGCCATGACTGGCCTCCAGGTAATTGTCTGAGCCCCAAATGCCAACTCCTGCCCATCCCTGCCTCTACAGATCAACCCCTTTCCATGCACACCTTCCTCCAGGCACCTCTGTCCCTGTCTTTGGCAGCCTCTGACTGTTCATTCTCCTCAGCTCCATAAACCCCCTCTTAAATGCTCCCCCATGGCTTTTCTAGACTTTTCTCTGCTACTTATTTCAAAACAAATACCCGCAAACGTATCACTCTTATGAAACCTGTGTGTTAAGAAATAGATATGTATACTATAAATATAAAATAAAAAATACATCTTCTACTACTTCAGTGAGAATACAGTCTAAAAATATATACTTTTCCAACAATGTGTTCTGCAGTAAAAATTCACAGGAGATGTAGGAAGCATCAGTTGAGTTGTTTGCTAGGTGTTTCAGGCAGCAAATGCAGTCAAGAGTCAGGTGTGCTCCCAAGTATTTCTGTTTGCCTTTCCTCTCTCAGTTCATTGGTTTCACAAATGAAAAATTGTCTTTTAGTGTATTTGAGGGGCTTAGGAAAGCTTGGAAAGAGAAATTAGCCTGAGGACTATTAGAGATGCATTTTGACCTCTTTTGTATTTACCAAATTAGTAAAGCAAAAAGAGAATTTATCATACTATTCTGGTTTAGGAAGAGGAAAGAAGCCACACTGAAGGAAAAAAATAACAAATACAAGACAGAGAAAATAAAATGAAAATATTTCTCATCAGGGTCAATTCAGTCATGAATTCAGTTCAGTCCAAACACCAGTCTTTATAACTAACTCTGCCCTGATGGCACCTCAGACAGGCTTGATCATCAAAGGATGCAAAAAATGCCCCAGCACCATGGCAGCACAGAAGGAAACTTGTCAGAGAGCACTGTCAGGAAAAAAAAAAAAAAAAAAAAAATCCTTAATCCTTGGCTGCCCACACCCAGCTGATAATCCCCTGGAAAGGGGAGCTCCAAGCAGAGCCACAGTGTTCCTGCCATGACACCCACCTCACCCAGGCAGTTCCTGTCCTGTCCAGCTCTCCAGACTCTCCTGCTGTTTAATCCCCTGGCAGGTTGCACCAGAGTGGAGAGATTTCAAACTGCAGCCCAAGCAGGATTTGTGGTGGTCAGAGCACAGCCTCCCACCTGACAGTGTCCTTGAGCTGGTTTGCTTGCTCTGGGAAACCTCTTGTGCCCAGCTGCCGTTTCAGAGCCCATTGTTTATTGGGAGCAGCAAAATGCCATGATGCTGTTGGCTTCCCTTGGGAGTTTTGTTCCTGGGAAAGCTCCTGATCAACAAGTAGCAGTTGGAACACAAATCTCTGCAGCTGAAGCACTGATCTGGCAGGACCTGTTGCAAGCTCAGGAGCACAATCTCAAGCTGTCACAAATGTGACCTCTTGCAATTCCTTCTGCTGTTCACAAGGTTTATTTGACAATGTGAAAATGCATTCCTCTGTGGCACTGAAAGGCACTTCTTCATTATCCCACTTAAACTGGCATAAAATATACTAATCTTTTATGGCTGTCATTGCTAACATTGTGTCACAGTGAAACCTGTGCTTGGCTAAGGTTGTGAAATGTTGATATAAGGAAAAGATGCATGACACTGATAGATGCAACTGATGGGAATCTGTCAGCAGTGGTCAGTAACATTCTTGAGAAATAGTGTTGAATTTCTGGTCAGAAGAACCAGGCGTGTTATGAGTAAGTTTTCATTTTTTAAGGGTGTAAAGGGCTTTTTGGTGCCACAATAGGTAAAGGTATCCCTCTCAGAGGTGTCCCTTTATCACACAGCAGAGCAGATTCTCCGTGTGTGTGATCTACTGCAAGCCACAAGAGCTTGTGATGTGCTCTGCTGCACGTCACCTGTCATTAGCACTTAACAGGAGTTCATTAACAGGGTAATTTCACTGTGATGCTGCAACAGCCACTGCTGAAGCATGTGCCAGAAACATAACTGTTTATCCATAAATACCCATTTTCTTTTATTTTGGTAATAGAGCAATATGGGTTCTCTTCAAAAGCATCTGGCTGGTTTGTTTGGTCCATGCATGGCTTACAGCTGAACTGAAGTGGAAAGTGCTTGCTAGTTGCTGGAAATATAAGTCATCTTTAGCATCTGCTGCCAATCTGACCTTCCTGGGAAGGTGTATTCTGTAGGAAATGAGAAGCAGAAGTGGCAGGGAGTGAAACGAAGTAAACACAATCAGTCAAGCAAAGAAAGGCAGATGCTGCACGTGTTCCTGTCTTCTGGAGTAATGTCTGCAAGTGCCACGGATGTAAGGAGGGTTTCTACAGGCCAGAAAGTATCAGCACAAATTAATATAACATATAACACAATCATACAATTAATATAATGTAATAATATAGCCTAAGATGAACCGCTGCCTTCCAATACTGGCAGATCTACTTCAAAATATTTTGCTAAAACAGTATTTTTCTCCTCTAAACAAACTGACAACAAACTGACAACTGAACTTCAGCTAACAGTTTGAGGGACTTAGATGTTGGATGGGGAGTCATGGGCTCCAAGCTCTGCCAACAGAAATGCTCCTTGAGCAAGTGGTTCCTCCTTGTCTGACTTTTGTTCCCTTGGGCATTTACACTGGCAGTCCTTAGGCACAGGGGCTGACTTTTGCCATGTAATAGAAAACAATCCTTCCCCTACCACCCTCTCCCCCTCCTGTAATTCTACCAGTCTTTAGCTATTATTTGTATCAATATTTCTGTTTCCAAGGGTTTTAGGCTCTTCACAGGTTATTGCAGTGCATCTTCCTCAGCTCTTCTGAAGGAAACAAAAACTCAAATGTAAATTACTGAAAAAACCAGGCAGACATCTTTACCAAGATGTATTTGTGTGGATTTGTGCTGGCAGAAGGATGCACCTGAATGAGTGCTTATGGGAATTTGGCTCACAGGATGAATAGAAACTCAGAGGAGATTTGTTTTCACAGTGAATAGTTCACCCTGTTGAAAGGCTGCAATCTGTGTGAGGGTGTACCACATATATTTATCACTCTTTTTTATGCATTTGCATAAAGATGCTGTTCTAGCAGCTGTTTCAAATAAAAAAAGTCTCTGTAACTGGCCTGTTGGTAAAGATCATTTGTAAAGAAAAGATCTTACTACACTGTGTTCTTGTTTTAGTTACAGCACTTCTGGACTGCAAGGTAGACAAAACAAAGTATCAGGTGTTAGTTAGTTAGTTAGTTAGTTAGTTAGTTAGTTAGTTAGTTAGTTAGTTAGTTAGTTAGTTAGTTAGTTAGTTAGTTTGTTTGTTTGTTTGTTTGTTTGTTTGTTTGTTTTTTGTTTGTTTTTTGTTTGTTTTTTGTTTGTTTGTGGTTTTTTGGAAGAACTAAGCCAAATTGTTTAGAACTAAATAAAAGAATTCTGAAAACTGGAGCCTTCCATCAGAAACTCTTGATGCTGAAGGCAGAACAGGCTGGGGTTTAGATCCTGGATGTGAACTCAGATTTGCATGTTTTCTTGTCAGAAGTGTACTTTTAGCTCAGAGGCAGGCCAAAAACCAATGACAAAGCTTCACTGAAATTTCATAAAATCAATTTCTAAGCCTTCTTGGACGTCAAAGTCAGTAAAATTCAATTTGCTTTAAGCCACAAACCATATTTCTTAATGTGTTTTGGTGGGCAGCCAACAGTTCACATTTGACAAAGGCTTTTGTTCTGTGTGCATTCTCTGAGCTTCTGGCATTCTCTGGGGGGAGCCTTTTTCCTCTCTTCTGGGTTATTTGAAAGAGATGCAGACTCCTATCCCACTGCTGAAGTTCCAAGAGTACAAAGGCTCCTCCCTGCAGAAAAATGGTGAAAGGGGACAGAAAACTCCTCATTCTGCAGTGAGGCTGTTGAAATCTTCGGCCTTCCTGATCTGAAAACATCCACAGCCTCTGGACTTTGAATTCATTAATCACATGATGAATTGGGAAAATTATGCTGATTAGAGTACTTATTTTCCAAAGGCTGTGAGGATGCATATTTAACAAAACAAGCAGAATATTTTTCATAATCTGCTTTAAAAAGCATCTGGCAGGAGGCAATGCCTGTCCAAGCTACATCAAGTGTTGTGGCTGTACTCACATTAAAAAGAGAGGTTTTTTTCTTTGTATGACAAAATGTCAAATACAAGAAATCCACTGTTATAGCACTTCACAGAGTTTCATCTGAGTTACTCTAGATTACCCTGGTTTAACTTGAAGCAGAAATGGGAACAGAAGTTGACTTCTAATTATTGTCAGAAAATTCATGATGACTGAAATACACAGAAAAATCCCACATAGTTGTGATGAGCAAAAATCCTGCCAACTTGTGCTGCATCTAGAAGTGTAAACATGTCATGGCAGAGAGACAAAACTGCTTTGATTAGCACAGGTCACCGCTCGTTTATTCCAAATCATTTCAGTTTTCAGAATTCCGTTGTGCGCATTCAACCCACTTTACTACTTCTGTGGGAGCAGAGACAGATTCCACAGCTCTGCAAGAATTAATTTCTTTTTCCAAACTCTGGGTGTGGGTTGAGGTGCTGTTTTCAAGTTTGTCAGCAGGCTGTTCTGAAAAGGATGCATGATAAAGCAGGCTCTGATTCCAGGGATGCGTTTAGAGATGAGATACATGGAGGGAATGAGAGCCTGACTAAAAATCTTGGAGAGTAGGGGGGAAAGAGGATGTGGGGAAAACATTTAATTCTTCAAGCTGTTCCAAAAGATGTTTGTTACTATTTTGGAGGCCTATCACACACAGCAGGTGTGGATTTATTGCACAGATGTGCCCTTCATTAACTCATAAGAGTTGCAGGCCTTGTGTCTGTGTTGTTCTGCACACTCCCAAAGTTTTACAGCTTCACTGATTTCTGCACTCGAGCTTGGGTCGTTTAGAAAGCAGGAAACAAGCCCCCACTGAATATAACTCATCATTTACCCAAAGATTAAAAAAAGATGGGTGAGAGAGAGAAATATCATGGCTTTGGGGTTACAATCTAAGCTGGTTTCATTTTTCTGAGATGCAGATATATTCATCTAAGCCCTCATTTATTTTAGTTAAGTATTATAAATCTTGTAGCAAACAGCAGTATATGAGTCCACAAGATGTGAATATTTCAGTAAGGACTGGTAAAAGCTGAGATGTGATCACTTCTTTTTGACCCAGCAAAGGCCAGTTCCAGTTCACTCTGTTCTGAGCAGTGATAATCCAGTAAAATCCAAACAATCTGCTCCCAAAGTCCACTGAAACCAGAGAAAAGAGCTGTTGGTTTCAGCGAGTTGTGGATCAAGCACTTCTGCCCTCAGACAGAAAGAGGGATGACCAGAAAAGAATTTCTATCATAGTTTGCCGTTAGGACAAAATTTTAGAATAACATCACTTGAAATTATATAAAAAGAGATTTTACTGAAGATAATAAAATCACAAAAGTGTGGAAAATAGTAGTATGAAAAGGCATAGACCTCTTTTCCTAGAATTTATTCCATGATATTTTTCTTGTTAGAGTTAATTTCTGCATGCAAACAAGACATATTTTTGTTCCCATGGGAGTTAAATTATGTTTTAGAGGAAAGCTTCTTTCTATTTTCTCACTGCTGCCTAATGATGAAACAAGTTGGATGATCTGTAAGAAATGGGGCCTGTTGAAGAGAATGCAATGGAATATAAAAAAAAAAACAAAAAAAAAAAACAAAAAAACCAAACCAAAAAAAAAAAAAAAACCAAAAGAAAATCTGAAGGAAAGATAGATTCTTAAATCTATCTAATTCTAGCATCAGCTACCGCTGTGAAGTGAAACCCTGTCCTCTTGGTGCTTTATCTCCACAAGCTGGCCAGCTGTCACTGCATTTTTAGTTGATAGGGTGACATTCCAGGCAGTCTCCCTAAGCCCTGGGACAGGCTGAAAGGGAGCAAACTGACAGTTCATAAATGCATATTTGTACCTATCTATAAATATGTTTGATATTTACAGAGGTCACCGACTTCAAAGCACTGTTGCTCTATTAGCACAAGAAGTTTGAAATAAGAATCGCTTTTGAACCACGATAAAGGGCATATTATCATTTCTTCCAGAAATACTTCCAATGGCTGATTGTACAAGCATTTCATTAACATAAGACCTTTAATAAACCTCTCTTAATAACAAGAAAACATGCACAGCATGTGGAAGGCTTTTCTCTGGGTCTCTAACCTAAACATTTTCCCTCCTTTTGTCTCCTCCTTTCCCAGAGGTGCCAGCAGCATTGTGAGGGCTGCGTTTGCTTCAGAACAAGAAATCTTGACTAGAAGAGCTTCCCTGAGGCAGATCTCAGAACTGCTGTCTCTTCTCTGAAATACATGGCAATTCTAGTTAAAAACTGTCAGAAGAGTTGATAAAGCTGGAGAACTAAATCTAAAACATCATTTCCTAACTTTGTAACCATATAATCAGCAGCACCTCTGCCTGCACCCTCTGCTGGCTTCCAGGGCAGGACCAGCCCCTGGCCAGGTTCACAACTCCTGGTTGTGAAAAAGATTCTTTTCTATCAAACTACCAGAAGGATAGCACAGCAATTCTCCTCCCACTGAAATACAACAAAGGAAACCTGCTGACTCAAAAACATTCAAGCTCCTCTTTGCAGAAGCTGTCACACTATTTAGAAGTCTGGAGAACTTAAAAACCAGTGATGGTGGAATAAAAGCCCGTAACAAACAAGGAGAAAGGAAACAAAAAGCTGCCTGGTCTGGGGCTGCTGCTTGGAGCACTGAGGCAGAACTTTGCACCCCACAGCTGCTGGTGCTGCAGGTTTGCTGACATCTCTGGGTTTAGCTTCACCTTCATCTCTACTCTTGGTTTCCTCTTTTGATTCAGGAGCAAAACTGCTCCCCTCTTCCTGTTACTTGTCATAGATCCCATAATATCTGACTTACAGCGCATGCAAAATCTGGATAAAGCAGAATCTAGTGAAAGGATGCAAAATACATGGAAATAATGTGAAATTATATGAAAAGGGTTGAGAGTTTAATGGAGGGATATTTAAAATGCAAGATGAGAGCTATTCTTAGACAAATGATGTCTGTTGTCTGAATTCCAGTTTTTCCAATTCTCCTGAGAGACATGAAAAGCCTCCAGAAGATGGAAGACCAAAATAAAATCAAAATTTTAAAAGAGGAACCATGACTTTATCCTCAAAACAAATTTATTTTCCTCAGAGAAAATGATAAATACTGTTTGAGCCTTTCCTAGCTGTTCCCATAAAAATTCAGTATTTCCCTGCAGGATTCTAAATTTATTTTCAGTTACAGCATCTAGATCTTCAAGGATAAAAAGGGAGACTACCAAACTTCCCTCCAGGCTGTGTTTTTCACCAAAGTGCATTGCCTGGCTCTATTCATCATTGTTTAGATGCTTAGGGCTACAAAACCCATTCCCAGCATCACAATTCCTGCATTCCGCTGCTCAAACCCTACCCCAATTGCCTTTTTTTCCTACATTTTTCCAGTCCTTCTTTGAATCTTCATCATTTTAACTTTGTGATCCCTTCCTCCTCGTATGCCAGAGCTAGGGAAGCTTCAGCTCATGTCCCCAGCCTCACTGGGAGTGTTTTATTTCAAGTTTCAGGTTCTAAGGGGGAGTCTGGTGGCTCCTTGCCCTGTGTGTAATTTATACTCTGTGACTAGAAGGGAAGAGAAAGAAACTGGACTTATCCCCAAAACAGTTCACTATTTTCAACAAGGAATGAAAAAGACAATTTTTTACTCCTGAACTGGAAATTCAAAGTTGTTTTTGTTTTTAACAGACTTCAAAATTCAGCAAGATATTTTAATAATTTTGATTTTTTTTTTTTTCCTATCCAGGAAAATAATCCCAACCAGGTGTAATATCTTAGTCTGCATTTTTTTTCTCACCAGTCTGGTTAGCAATGAAGCTTTGTGTGGTAAGGTTTTATTTTTGGTTTTTATGGAAGGGGATGGAGATGTTGCTGTTCATATGGACTTTAAATTAAGTTAAATGAGATCATAATTTTAGCTGGGCTAAATCACAAACAACTCCTATGACTAGTATGATTAAATCTCCTAGGCAAGTCCATTTTATTTTGAGAATTAGAGTTGCCTACTTTAGACAGTGATGAAGGAACACCTTTGATAAACTTTTCCAGAAAGAGAAACCATAACAAACTGAAAGCATGCAATATTTTTTTGACTGTCACTAATCTCCAGGATGTTTCTGAAAATTAGGAAAGCTACCAGTCTGAAATGCAGAAAATTATCAGTCAGATCCAAACTGGAGAACTAAAAATAATGTTTGCCAAAGCTGAATGGCTTAGCAAGGCCAGTTCCTTGAAGCTGGTAAAGAATAATGAAGTAAACTGAGAGATGGAAATGAGAACTACTTAAAAAATATTTGATTTGATGGCAGGCAGAAAAGCCTGGTGATTACATGGGGAGTGCCTTTCATCAGCAAATAATTGCAAATATGAAATAAAAAACTGCTTATCAAAGAAAGCACAAAACTTTATTCTAGAGTAGAAAAATTGTTAATATTGTACATTCCCTAACCTTGAGTAATCTTCAAAATACACAGGGACTGCTGATGCAAATTAAGGCCTTGAATTGGTTATACCTTGGTTTAAACATTAAGGTTCTCCTGCTAAAGGCTTGAGTAAATAGCAATCAATTTAGGCTGTGATTTTCAGTGTCTGTATTCCATGGGGACTGGGTACTGCAGGTCTCAGAGCAGATCTATTATCTCGTACCCAAGATGATTTTTCATTAGTGCTTTTATTAATTTAAATCAGATATGTGCTGTGGAGGAAGCTTTTATAATCCCCCTGCTCTCATAAAGCTGGTTATATTACAGTATAAAGAGACTGCTCAGTTTACAGCCTTGTTAACATGCTAACAAGCAAGACTTTACATTCTACAAGCCCCTTAATAAAGTGATAAATTAATTAGCTTGCCTGGACAATAAAGGTCTGAGACCATCAGCTAATATGAATTTAATTTTTCTTGTGTTTCAAACATGGGCACTCACATGCCCATGACAAAACTTTCAAGATCAGGGCAGTGAGTGTGAGGATTGGGTTTCTATTTGGCCTCTCCTCAGAAAAGTAGAATTTGCCCTGTATCCCTTTCTCTGACAATCACAAGCAGAAACCCCAGCCACCACTGGAGTCCTTGTTTTCTGCTATAAACCCAACAGTAAGAAATATTTTTCTTCTGTGGGGAGGAAGGTTCCTATAAGTACTTGGTTCTCAGTACTCAGCGAGTTTATTAATCTTTTTTTTTTCTACTTTCACTTTCTACTTTTTTGTCTCAGTGGAGAGAAAGTTGCCCACATCTTATTAGTGAAATGCAAGATTGATCTACATTTCCTACTCCTGTTAGGAATTTCAAAAGTTCACCCTTGCCTCTGCTTCACCCACACCCACTTCACCCACAATAAATTCTATTACTAGAATTTCTTGTCATCCTCTGAAGTAAAATATTGTTTGCCCTGCTCTTCTGGCTCTATCCTCAAACCCCTTTTCCTACCCTTCCTCACCCAATCTTTTATTTCTTTGTCTCTGCATTGTTTTGGATTTTTAAATCTGTTGTTAAGAACATAAAACTCAGAGCTCAGCCTGAACCTTGTACTTACAAACTGAGTCTGCTCATCTGCTTCCTGGAAACCAATATTTTGTTGGGATGCAGGGAAACCAAGCATCCCAAGCTGGAAATGGGACACAGCTGGATTATTGGCAATTGGCAAAGAGAGAAGTAAAGGATTACAGAGGTTCAATCTATTCTGTGTGAAATAGAGGCATGAAATATTATAACCTTTTAGCATTAGCAGCAGCCATAGAGCTGAGAAAACTTATTGGAATCCTGCTAGTTTAAAATTTAATGGTGTTTTCCTGCACTGCAGATATTGTATGGCCAGATCGTAGTTAAACACATTATAGAACTCTGAACTGCAGACATTAGTGGAAACAGACACTAAAATCCAGAAGGGGGTATCATTTTCTAAGTGAGGATAAGAGGTGATCAATCCATGTCTTTCAAAAATCTCATTGTAAAGTCTAAATACTTTATGGATAAGAGATTGAGATAATTCCCAAGCTGTTTAGCAACTGGAAACATACCTCAGGTGATAGCTTTACTAATGGGTTTTCAGCTGCAAACAACCCAATTGTGGCTCCAAGGTTCTAGAACTTTGTTTGTTTATTTCATATTTGTTTCTTCAAGAACAAATAGTGGGTCAAGGTTTTGTTTGGGGGGTTTTTTGTTTTTGTGGGGGATTTTTTCCCCTGAGATCTTAAGGTAACACATGAAGATTTCTTCATCTTAAAGGCAGGCAAATAAATCAGAAGACTTTTATAAACAAGAACACTTGAATATCTTTGCTAAGATTACCCTGGATATCTGAGAACTATCCAGGAGGATCTGCAATGAGCAGCCTCTGTTTGGGTGACAGAATTCTCGCAGATCTCTGCACTGTCAGAAGCAGGGAAAGAGTCCCATAAATCAGAGGAGCAGACATCAGTGAAGGCTGAGTTTTAAACTGCTTGTAACCCATTATTCTTAGATACTTTTTAAAAATTAATTAAATAATCAGTGAAGACATAGGAACTATGCTGAAAAGCAAAATGCAATCAAATGTTCAAATAGCTGCCACGTTGCATCTGAATGAGAAAGAATTTTCGTTGATAGTTCTATTTCTTAGACAAGGTTCAAAAATAGTTTTTTGCTATATAAGAGGGAGAAAATTGTAGACTGAGGGGGTGGTAATGGATAGGCTTGGAGGAGGAAAATAAACACATTTGAACCTTGAATTACGAAAAGAAAGAGGGCAAGAGCATGTGATTGAAAGATAACACTTATTCAACAAATAATTTGGAAGTAGGCAGCAAAAGGTTGGGAGAATATATCAACATGATTGCAACTGTGACATTAGGGAAAGAGGCTTAAGATTAGAATTATCTTTTAAGAAAAGAAATATCCTGCTTTTAAAGGAGGCATTAGCAATGAAACACTGTACAAGGGAAAAATGAGAAACCAAGGTCATGTCAAAATCTTACACTCAGTGCATGTTAACAAAGACAGCCATTCTTACACATTTTTCGAATCCATCCTTTTTTGTCCTTCAGTGCCAAGTTAAGTACTTGTGGTGAGAATGGCAGGAGGCAAAATCCAGTGTGTCAACAGAGCTTGGGTGCACTGTGCTCTGTCATCAAGTCCTTTCAGTGAGAGCATTGGTTTCTTTACGATGCTGTACACGTCTCCTGACACCACTTTGGTGATATACAACCCCTAAGGTCAAGAAGGCCATTTCTGCACGAGTGTGTATTCAACCTGTGATCTTCAGCAGAGCTGGGCTTCTGTATTTCACTGCCACGGGCATCTGTCCACCAGGAATTGGTGTAGGCATTGCAGGTCACTGACAGAGTGTCGTGGGCAGGAAGGGGAGGAGGGAACAGCTGCTATCAGTGCAGAATTTATAAGTCATCTGCATGGATCTCTTCTCAATTCATCTGAGACACCCTTTTCTTTTTCAACAGCACTGAGGTGTATTTTTCAAAGTCTTTGCCTTGTTGGCAATCTTTCCAGTGGGACAACAGTGTTTTCAATGCCTAATTAGTCTAAACCAGACTAAAAAGTTTTTCTCCAAGATTTCCAGTAAGCTTTAAGTTCCCCCACCAGGGGTGTTTCATTCAGACTCTACCGTAGTTGTCAGGAATAGAGGATCCATTTCCTCAAAGAAATGCCAGACTCAAGTTATGTTTGGCCCAGGCCACTCTGGTGCTGCCTGGGGACCCCAGAGATAATTGGGCAAAGCTCAGACCTCGGATCTGTCAATCATGAGCCATTCCAAATCAAGCATTCTGGCTTTCCATAAACAGAACTACCAAGTGTGCAGAAACATAAGGGCAAAAGGAACTGCAACTACTTCAGAAGAAGTGTTGGATACCAACCCTGTTTCAATACATTATAGGTATGTTCTGAAAATTCATATCAACCTGTCCCAGAAAATCAACTTATTATATTCAAGGAAAAATAATTACCAAGACAAATGTAATTGACTTAATTGCAGTTCTACAGAAATGGTTCACAAACAATACTATAGGTAATAAAGCCATGCTGCTGGGAAAAGGGAAAAAAAGCCATCCTGGAAAATATAATCAGGCTAAATAAGACACAGACCAAGTCCCCTGTTCTGCCCAGCCCTAGTGAGACCTTGGCTGGATTAATGTCTCTGCAATATGGGATATTTAAACAAACACAATGGACACTTCACAATCACAGAAAGACAGAAGTAATGATCCAAGCTCTAGAAAACATCATCAGTGAGGCAAGGTTGAACCTAGTGGCTTTGTTCAGTGAAAAGAAGAGAGAGAAGTAGGCTGGGTCTTCTTTGGGGTGCACAGAGCTGCTGCTGTTTGGGAAAACAGTTTACATTTGAGCTGGATTTGAGCTAGGGAGAGGGAAGAGTAACACAATGACTGGAGGAGATGTTATGGACTTTTCACTGCAGGAGCTAAAAAAAAAAGGCAGGGCGGGAATCTGTTAGGAATTAGTATTTTGCACCACCCCCTGGGAGTGAGCTAAACAGTTCCTGCCATCTTCTGCCTCATCCTTCCCAGCCTCTGATTCCCAGCCAGCTCTCTGTGTAAGAGAAACAAATTTATTCAAGGCTCCTGCAGAAAATATTATTGCCCTTTATTGGAAGAGCCAGGTAAGTCCTCGTCAGTGTCACAAAGAGCAATCCAAGAGAAGGGAAAAGGCAGGAGAGCTCTGTGAAGCCTGGCTGGCTGAGGGACCCTTCCTGCTTATGCTGAGTAATCTAGAAGTGTTTGCCTCCCTGTCTTCCCCCTCCCCTTGTCTAAAAAGCAGTCTAGACATTAAGATTTAGATTTTCTGGAAAATGTTTCTTCCATTTTATCAGCACACAGTAAGGTAAGAAGATTTAATGTGCTAAAATAGAAAAAGTAATTGATGTTTTATCTAGGGATAATTATCTGTCTTTCACATTGCTTTTTCCCACACAGAAGCTCAGCTAAAAACACTCTTTTAGTTTTAAATTATATTTCTTCTGGAAAACCTTTTGCTTGTTAAAGCTTTTGGAAATGTGCAACAGGATCTACATAGTAGGGCTAATAAAAAAGGCTCTATTAATCATAAACCGTGATCAAGTCCACTACAGGTATAATTTCTCTCTCTCAAAATATGATAAAAGATAGGATCAATCATCTAATATGCTAGTCACTGCAGTATTTTTCTTTTAGACACATTCTGAATATACTGGATATGCTTAGTGTCACGAAAAAAATATTTGAGAGAAAAATATAAAAATATAATACTTATTTGATGGAAATTACTGTAATTGTAAAGAAATCTGGCAGTTCTGTTTTTCTCCTTAACTTATATCAAAATTTAGCCTTATGCTAGAAAAGTCATAACCTCCAAATCTGCCTCTTGATGTTCCCAACTTACAGATGTTGAGATCATAGAAGGGGATCCTTAATAAAATATCAAATGCTTTCATCTACAAATGCCATGATGGACATAAACCAAAATCAGGGCTTTCTGAAAAGTTTCTCTCTCTGTAAGACACAAAATCAGAGTTCAAGATTCACTGTGGATCTTTTAAACTGTGGCTAAATCTCAGCAGCTTTGTAGAGTCCTCATTAAACTCTAATTTTATATCCATGATGGGCAAGAGTCATGTAAAGGCACCCAGATTACTGTCTTATTGGACAGCCTAGGAGATGAACATGGTTGAAGCAGTATTTCATCTGTGCTGTATAAATTTGCTACTGAAACGATGAATTACAACTTGTCCTTTTAAAATAAAACCCAACAGGCTAAATAATCTAATTCCCATCTCCACTGAACTCCACCATTGGGGTATTCCATGATCTTGTTAACGTCTGTGTCAGCAGTTTTTCTGGCCCTAAGACCTTCAAGCTTCCTTTAAATAGAAATGTAACAATTTGCACTAATGACTTGGAGAATAAAGTAAAAAATTCCTGGGTTTGGAAGAAGAATCTAACAGCAAATCCATGTGGCTGTTCAATGGAAGTTCTCAATTTAGAAATCCTAGTGGTGAGGAAAAAAAGAACAAAGATCACTAACTGCTGTGCAGCATTTAAATCACACCAGGAATATTTTGCTCAGTTTTGATCTTCCCAAGTTTGATGACGGCATCAGAAAAACTGCAAAGGGAATGTCCTTGAGGGATTTCACAAGATTCTCAAGGGAAAAAAATCCTCATCTCTATTTATCCTATTTATAATTGACAACAGGTATCTACTGGCATCTATCAGTAGGTACCAACCTGTCTAGGCTCTTGTTAAAAGAGTAATATAGATATTTCCAATTAAATTTCTGATTTCAAAGCCAAGCTCTTTTATTTCTTTAGGAGGATTGTTACCTCAGTCAAAATTCAAAAATTTCAAATTTTGTGCCTGTATTCCAATTATTTTTAAAAGGAGCAGCCAAAAAAACCCCCTCTAGATACTTTTTCTTTTTAAGAATTCAGGCCTAGAAATGTATGAACTTATCAAGATGAATTCATATAATTTCATACCTGACTATACAAAATCCTAGACTCTGAAAATTTTTTTTCTGCTTGGATGATTTTTGTACCATTTGTGTCATTTTGTCCTCTGCTATTTTATGTCTACTTCACACAAAAATTGTCATACAAATGTGAGTGAATGTTTAAATCTGCAATCTCTGCACCCTGTTACATGTGAATTCTATATATACATATTTGTGCTGATAGACAGGATTCTACAGACTCCATCACCTGTAGGACTCTTTGCCACTGGAGATGAAAATGTGATTTTTGTCTTCTTTTTAGTTAAAGGAATCTAAACATAGATGGGTTCAGTTCAATCCTGTTTTTTCATATATCTGAGTTATGTTAGGTGTCTGATAAAATCTTGACCTGAAGATGTTGAGAAAAACATTTTAGCATTGCGAATTCAATTAATTTCAAAGAGCTGATAATTAAAAAGGCTGAAGAAAAAAATTGTGTAGCATTATTTCCTTTAGTTAATCAAAGATGAGAGTTGATGGCAGTTTTCAAAGGGTTCAAACAAAAAACCTCTCATTGAACCAGCTCCTAGGATAAGGTAGATACTATGGAATTTTTTTCCTTACCTCTTGTAAAAAATCCAGGCACAGTGAAAAGACATTGGTTGAAATTAAGCATGAAAATAAAGCAATTATTAGACACTTGTGATCTTTTTTCAGGGTTTGGAGGTTCTTTTTCATAATTAGTATGTACAAACCACCAAATTTGTCAAACAGTATAACAGATGAAAGCCATGCCTTTCTTACATTGCCCTTCTGGAACTGCTCCCTGACAGATGGCCTTACTGTCAGCATTAAAGCTGATTTTTATTTTTCTTTTCAGGCACACTGATGAATATTAAGGCCTTTTAAAAAGAACGAGTGTGTAGGTAAAATCCTCTACTGATTTTATTAATTGCCTGAAAGCCTTGATTAAAAATTCAGAGTTTTTAAAGAATGATCATTGCTCCACATTGGAAGGAGAAGGAGCAACGTTCTAGGCATTGTTTCATAGTATTTCATTTAGCCAATTACATCTATACATGCTTTGAGCTGCACAGTAATTCATTTTGCAACTGGCAAATCATTGCATACTTAAGAAAAAGTGCAGCTTCTGAGTTTCAGCAGAAACAGAAAGAAAAGGGAGAGGCAGGGGCTGCAATTACCTCCCCAAAACCTTTCATTTTGAATTCTGTGGTTGGTTTTGGAGAGGCTTTTTATTTTCATTTTCTTCTTTTCTCTGTGTTATTTAAGCAAACAGTTATGAAATGCCCAAACAAATTACAAAACAGGCCGCAAGTTAAATTTAACCTCAATATATCTGAGGATTTGAGAAGGCAAGTCAAGCACAGGCAGTCTTCCAAAAGACCTCAGTCCAGCTCTTCCAGGGTCAGCAGCCAACATGAATCCTCAGGCTCTGACTTTATCAGAAGAGGAGATAGCTGTAAAGGAAAAGCAGCATTTTCCCTCAAGTAATGTGATTATTTTTATGCTTCCTCCGCCAAAGATGCCAGATGACATCTTTACAGACAGAGAAATAGATTTTTTTTTCTTAGCAGCCCTACAACTGAAATGGGAAAAATTGACTGTTATCTCCAGTTTGTAGCTGGGTACCAACGTGGAGAAAAGTTAAAGGACGTGCCCCGTGGTAGAATACCAGCAGAGCCCAGTCCTCTCTGCTCCAGTGAGCCCAGCAATGGGACAACATCACTGTTTTAAAAAATATGCACTCCTTAGACTGCCACTGCTGCTGTTCCCTCCAGCACAGCCAGGAAATCTGTTCCTGCCCCTTACCTGACTCTCCCATCCATATGGGGATCCAGACAGGTGACATGGGATGATTATAAATGTTAACTCATCAAATTCCATCCAAGAAGCCACACTAGGAAGGACCTTCAAAGTACTGTCTTCTCTTCCAACAGGATTCCCTGGCCTGTCTGTGTAAAGAGTCTTGGTGTGAGCTCTCCAGCACAAGTCAGACACCTGAGGGACAGACTCTTTTCCCATAGAAATCAAAATTTAAAGTATTTAACATTACGTAGTTCTTCTGGCTTCCAAAGGCCTCCATTGATTTTTCTGTGGAGGGAAGCTACACCATTCCTTATGAAATCAATGCTTCTTAAAGCATCACTTGTTGTAGGTTTGTGCAAAAAAACACCTCTTAGAAATTCCTTAACCTGTACTCTGCTCAGTAATTAATTTTCTGGATGACAAATGCATGGGTAACTTTGACACTTTTCTTCTGTTTTGACATTTTTTGCTAATGCTTGTGGATGTACAGGGAAACTCTCCCAAATCAATAAATCCTGTTAAAATATGGGGGGAAAAAAATCCTCTTAATTTATTCACTATCCTGGATATACAGAAATAATCCACAGAGCTAATGAGATGACCAGGCCAGAAACCTTAAATTGAAAAGGCAGATAAAAAATCTGTCACTTGGGATCAGAAATATAATTCCTTTTTTTCTCTTACTCAAGCCATTCTTCAATGCAGACAGGTTTATTCTCAGTCTCTGAGCTCTCATCTGCTGCAGTAAGGCAGTAAATGCCTCTTCATGAATGAATTCACTAAAATTTAACTAAATAAAAGAAATTATTCTCAACAGAGGGGCCAGAACATGTTGTGTTATATGTGTGGTTATAATTGTCCACATAGGATTTTCTCATGGTTGGTGAAAATGAACAATAAAGATTAATGTTGGCACCCTAAAGACATTTTGTTTCATGCATATGTGAGTTCTTATAAAGTCTCATTATGCCTTTACCCAGACAGAAGTACAGTGAATTATTCTTTTATGCAGCTTCACCTTCCTTTCCCCAGCCTCCCTCTTTCTGTGCATGATACAGTCACAAGGCAACATTGCAAGGTCAGATAAAATAAAATGAATATATGTAAAAACATATTAAATATATAACATGAGTTAAATATTTGCTCAACATCTGTCAGGGCAGGTTGAGCACTCCCTGTAGGCAATCTGCAGTAAACCCCTGAGTAGATGTATCTTTCTGAAGCTTCCCAAATCCTTGTTCCCCAGCTTTGTCAGCACCAGTAACTGCAGCTGTCCTGTCAAAACTACAGGGTGGTCCCACGACATTGACACTCAGCTCATTCTTATTTACAACCATATCAGCCAGACATCCCCTCACTTTTGGTTCTCACTCAAAAGCAATGCACTGAGATCCAGAAAAGCAGGTCTTCAGAAACCACAATGGTTCCTCTGCTTAAGTCCTCCTCAAACTTCACACACTCTATGAACTGCAGTTACAGCTCACAGGATCTGGCTTTGTAGAAATTATAGCTCTTAATATATTTGAAACATATTTCCTGCCTGGTTTTCTCTATGAAATTCTAGTTTACCACTCGGTGACATTAGAGAAGGATCTACAGAGAGACAGTCAGGCTACTTTGGAGCTGGTGAAATATGATGGACAACACGATGATAGAAATTACCAATGCCTTGGGAACATTAGTAAGGTAAGAGTTTCTCTTCAATAAAAAAATCTTTGCAAAAGCAGTCTTAAAATACTTTGAAAACCTTCCTGCGCTTGAAATATTAAACCTGACATTACATAAAAATTCAGAGGAAATGTCAGTGTCTTTAGACATTACTGGAAACAGGATTATTCATTAAGTTTAATTACCCACTTCTAGTTCAGAAAAGCTATTTTATTTGTGGGCTAACCCCTCTCTCAGATATTTGAGGGGAACTTTCAGCTTCATGAGATCCTGTCCCTGAATTACTCTTAACAGGTTTTAATATTTTGGTATTTTGGTATTTAGTTTTTCTCAAGTTCTCAAGTGACATTGGAAGTTGCATCTACAAAAAAAAAAAACAAAAAAAAAAAAAAAAAAAAAAAAAAAAAAAAACAAAAACAAACAAAAAAAAACCAAAAAAAAAACCAAAAAAAAACCAGGTTTCCCAGCAGAGGGGAGATTTCAGGGGTGGTGATGAGTATCTCTGTACTGTTGTCTATTCTTACATTTACCTTAGAAATTTTCCTACTGCTGGTCTGCAGATCCTTACAGGGACACCTAAAATTAAATGTGTGCCCGTCAGGCCATTTCTTTTTAGGTCTAAAAGAAACCTAACAGCTCATACACTCAAAAACTCAGCACACAAACTTAGCACACAAACTTAATACTTTGTTGAATATTCAGGTGAGTGGGCTTCAGGAAGCTCATGGAAGGCAGTGTTGATGAAAACATCAGGAAATTGAGTGACAAGTCTAAGTAAGTTAGTTTTTAACAGCTGGAGAGAATCAGACATCAATATATCTTAGTTGCAAATTACTGACTGTCAGTATTTGTTTTACAATTGTGATGTTTCAGTTGCTGTTGACAACTGCTTGTTGCTCAAAATTGCAGAGAAGTCTTTACATAAAATAAATATAGCAATTTTTTCAAATCCTCCTTTCTTTCTCTAGTAATAAATTTATTTAAAGTTATATAGAGATCCCTGTATTTTCATTGATAATATAAGAAGCCCATTTAGCATTGACCTGTTTGCCCCTTTTAGCTATTTTTCCCTCTTTCAGGAGGAGTTTAGGATAAGTAGAATAATCCTAACACATAATATTAAATGATAAAACATTTTCCCTTTTGCTTTTCCTGTTACACATTCCCTGAAGAATCAGTCTTCTGAATTGGTTAAACAATTAGATCTCTGTGTAATACAACACAAAACCTGATCATCAGGGTCTATTTTTAAATTTACTTCCCTCTTTATGGTTTTTGTCCTATAAACTGCACAGTGTGGGTGTGAGGAACTCCTCCTCTTCCATGTAACCAGGATGCAGTAGGTGCAGCACCCCTATGCCCTGACAGATGAAAAGAATTTGACAACAGGTAAAATCAGCAGTGCCTCGAAATCAAACAGTGGTTATCAAGGAATACAGGTGGGGTTTTTTTGAACAACTGCTCCTCTGCCCTGAACCTGAGCCCTGCCTTGTCTGCAGTCACTGCAGGGGATCAGGGTGCAGAGAAGCTGCTTTTATCACGTTTGGATATCTACATGAGAGATCTGTGATCGTCAGTAAGTTCAACAGCACAGAAATAAAATGAGAATGGAGAGGGTGAGCCCTCCTACCACACCTGTATAAATGTGATGTTAGGTGTTCATGGCTGTCCCACTCCCAGGTAATTTATAATAGCCTCAAGTTCCAGTATAAAAAGCACATAGCTGCAGGGATGCACATCAGCTTTCCTCATACTGGATGTCATCCCCTTGGAAACACAGTAATTAAGATGTCTGCTGTAACTGCTTCTGTCAGAAATATTTTTAGATTTCAACCCATTTCAAGAAACTTAGAATATAAGGTGGAAATTACTGTATGCTGAATGACAAACTGAGGAAAGTCTTGCTACTGTCAGGAGAAACATATGAACAAATACAGAGGCAAAATTCCTTGTCAATAATGTGAAAACTGTCTTTTCCAGAAAATACATAAATAACAAAAAAAAAAAAACAATAGCAAAGATGAGCATTATTTTGACAAAGAACAAGGGCAGCTGCAACAGAAGTGAAATGTTTGTTAGTGATGTGAGAGATCTCCATCTGGTTAGACACTGAGTTTTCCAAGATTTCCAAGTCTGGAGGTGCTGGTGTGGGCCAGCAGCTGCCTCTGCAGGGCTGTGGATGGATGAGGGATGCTGGAGCTGAGCAGGAGCTCACAGCTGTGCTCTCACAGCTGGGCACTCAGAGGCTCTGACCTGCCTGGGAACAGCCCACAGGAGATGAAATAAATGCAGTGAGACAGGGGCACGATACTGAGGGTGCTGCTGGGCTGTCAGAAAGAGTTAATTCTCATTTAGCATTAATCAATGAAATGAGACTCAATTAAACAAGTTGCAACCAGGATTAACAAGTGAAGTTAATTTGCCAGTTAGGAAAGGATGATTTTTCTGCCCAGTTACACACTTTTCACCTAAGTTTCCATCTGTGGAGCTATTTAAAGGGAGATAAGTCTGCTTGTGGTGTGTTCCAAGGCTTTTCTCTGTAAATATTGCCACTGAAAGGCTACTCTGATATTAGGGCCTGTATTCTAACCTACATCAAAGGCCAGGGAAGAGCTCTGACTGCCCGGTGTGGAAGAGACTCCTTGGCTGCAAGTGCTCAAACATCAACTGCTTCTGAAAGTGATCAGAGAGAGCATTGAGCAAGGATCAGGCAGGAAACACAATTCTGTGATTTTAGGAATCACTCTGTGCTGTCACCCAGCAGGTTTGGGGGCCAAAGAAACAAGCTTGGCCACAATTAAGTAGTACCAGGGAAATAAGATAAGAAAAGTTAGAGAACAAAGGGCTAAGAGAGGAGAAAGGAGAGGAAAACCGGCTTTCATCTGGAACAACCCCAGCTCCACATCTTTCCAGGAAGGTGGACACTGAACCCCAGCTGAGACTAAGGATGCAGAAATAAGTGAAGCAAAAGGATTTCTTTTTTTCATGTCTTGCATAGGTGGGCCCAGTTATGTCTATTATTGTATGATATTATGTATATCATCATTATATTGTCTGCTATTCTGGCAAGAACACAGTGTTGTTAACAAGCGTTCACCTGAAAATTGGCACTTTCCAATATATTGTCACAGGTAATTGTTTCCTAGGATTTCTACCTTGCTCTTATTGTACAGTGCATTTTTTGTGCCTTCCTCTACCTCAGCAAAGTCATCCTGAATCTGAGTTGTGTTCTCCACTGTGTTTGAAGCATCCCTAGCTGCATGTCACCTACGAATTCCATGTTCCATATTCTCCTACCCAAGTCACTCAAGAATTTTAAGCCATTGTGAAATCTGTTGAATCTCATTTTGGGCATGCCTCTGTTTTGACAGCAAACCTCAGTGATTATCTCCTTCTGGAATTCTAAATACATTTGGACAGAACTTATATTTTTCCTGTTTTACTTATGTTTCCCTATGTTGTGGAAAAGAACGTCATCTGAGAAAATGCCAAAAACTTTATCAGGTTCTGACATCTATTTCTTCTCCCTTTTCCAATGAGTTATGATTCTGTCTTAGAATGAAATTAAGTAAGTCTCAAGTGACTTTTTTTCTTGATAAATGAATATGGGTTCTTATCTTCTCCTTGTCTTCTGGATGCAAACAAATATTTTCTTGAACCATGAATTTCAGCATATTTCCAGGAAAGATAGGTCAATCAAGTTAACCTTTGTGCTTTAACTCATTCTTCTTCTCCTGTATGAAAAATAGCTGCTTTTTTTGTTGTCTTGCACTTTTTTAGTGCAAGAATTACCTGTGCAACTGCAAACTGTCCGTATTTTTTAAATAATTATTTCAGTAGATATGTTAAATTGCCAGTAATTTATTTGCATTCAGTGCCATAAACAATTTTCTGATGAAGAAATATTTATTTTCCAATGAAAATTACAGGTCTGGGTAATGATAAAAGTAGCATAAAATTCTCTAAATTAATTGTAAAAACTTCATCTTAAAGATATTAACTTTACTTTTCCAAGCATAGTGAATCACCCATTATCAAAGTTTGGTTTTTATTTTTTAATGAGTTTTCCTCTGTTAAAGATTCATGAGATCAGTAATTCTCTATATTAAGGACCCAAAGTTTTTTTTTTCCCCACAACAGAATAAAACCTTGCAGAAAAGGGTGATTTGCATTCATGGACTTCTGAAAAATGTCCTGGCTTTAAAATGTCCTGAGGCTTGACTCTGAAGTTTGGGTTGAGGGTTATAGGGCACCCATGAATTACAACTGGACACACAGAGAGAAGTCCTTCATGGAAATAACCTGAAATGTTTCTAAGGACTGAAGACATATGAATGAGATGATGACAGAAACTTCCTCCTACAATCTGAGTTGCAAAGAGCTCTCCCTCTTGCAAAACAGAAGAAAGAATTTCAGTAAGTAGATACCAAATTTTATCAGATGAATACAATATTATGTACCTTCTTCAGTCATGGATCTCCATAATTAAAACATCCTTTGAAGGGGCTGATGCATTCAGTTTATTTTTGTCCTCAATGACTCCATCTACAAAATTATTTTTTTATTTAACCTTCTGTACTCCCATCTGCCTTTATGAGATTATTCCAACTGAAAAAATCAATTCCCTAAGCTGTCCATAAATAAATATCTTGTTGGATCTGTTTAACAACTGCCAAAAGATACTGAAAAACAGAGATTAACCTTGTAGATGTACTAATTCCATCTCCAACTATCCTTTAATTAATTTGTTCCGTTTTAACTACTGAAAGGAATTCGCCAAATTTTACAATTTAAAACTAAATATGCACTAAATTGTATTTATCTACAGTTTCATTTCAGCCATGTAGTCTGATACACTTTTCTTGCAGTTCTCAAGGTTGCTCAGTTTGTTGGTGATTTGACCTTGTCACTTGAAGTTCATGTCCAAAATTGGAGTAATTCCCACAGTATCCTGCATTTTTTTCCCCTATGAATCATCCTGGCTACTTCAGAGACTCCCAGTCCTCTGAATAATGAATGAATAATTTAAGATTCAATTTCTTAATCTGTTGCATCCATTCATTTTGCAATGACTTTGATGAAAAATGAAGGCACTAACCATCTTGCAGGAATGAACATATCAGACGTGATTGTTTTTTAAAGACTGGTTCTCAGAAAATACAAAAAAAAAAATTACATAGAATTTGAAGGAGTAATTGAAAGTGAAAGCCATGGGTATACAGACATTAATTAACCCCCTTTTCTTCCTAACCCCAGCAGATGAAGTCTGTAGTTGAAGTCTAATGGATAAATTTCACTTTCACCACCCCAACAGTACAACACTGTGGTGTGCAAGGACAACATCAGCCATGTAAACAATTTTCTACTCCTTGAGGAAATGAATATATTGATAAAAGACATTTTTAAATTCTCCTATATATCTCTCTTAGAATTCTCCAGATTTATTTGAAACAACCACCTGTACAATATCTTCAACTACAGAGGCACTTCTTTGTTCTGCTGTCTTAATGATTAAAGCAATTTTAATAGAAAGCATAGGAATTTTAATATGTCATTAATAATTAATATTTCAAGGATAAAATCTCTTAGAACTTCTTGTTTTAATTCTGTCCTTTGGAGTTTCACAGAAAATCTAAAAGATAATTTAAGGTAGTTAATATGCATAAATGCTGAAGGTGAGACTCACTGGAATCCAATTTTTTGAACTCTAATTAAAACACCATCTGTTTATTAGTAAGTTCCTTTTATTTTCTACCTTTGTCTATACAGGCCTGAGTTTAAGGAAAGAGAAGTTGATAGAAATAAATAGATAAGGAAAATACATCTGAAACAGAAAGGAGTGGTTGATTTTAACCTATGAGATTCTTGTAAGTGCTAAGAGCTGAAGGAAGGACTGGTCTCTACTGGAAGACAAAGAAAAACAGGTTTTAGGGTACCCAAACAATTCTTATCAACAAGAGATTTCCTAGTTGGTGTTGGTTTTGTTAATGTTTCTCATTTGTGTGCCCTCAGGAGGGCCAGCACGTCTCAAATGTCCCTTTGTTTGACATACAAATCATATAATCAGCAATGATTGTGGAGACTGAATGGGGTGCTAAGTGTTTCCACACAGGAGAGCTCTGGGGTTGCATTTTCTTTTAGTTAAGGAGCCTCTCCTGACTGGAGTGCTATCTCCTAGAGAGAGAAAGAGGCAAACACAAAGTGAACATAGAGCTGAACACTGTTACTGACAATTAAGCTGCTCCCTGGCACAGAAAATTAAAAGAGCACTGAGACCCCTACTGCACACAGGGTGATGAGGACAAAAACCTGTATTTATCAACGGTGATTGTCATCAGCTCTCCTGAACCTGACATGGGCTTAGGAAATACGTCTGGTGTGCTCATCTGCTTAATGAGACTGTGGTATCTCTTCACAGTCTCATTCTGGGTATATCGAGCTTCTACCTATCAAAAAAGCATCTCATTTATTTATCTTTTCCTTCCCCAAAACGTCCTCTTTGCTACACATAGACATTATCCAAAGATAGTGGTCTGCAGTCTCTCAGCTGGGGGGTTTTGGATAGACATGAAGGACTGAACTAGGAAAAACTAGGAAAATAAGGCTGCTGTGTGACTGTTCACTCCATTCCTGCTGACATTTTGGCTACCCCAGCTGGTGCTGAGCCCTGATATGTGCTGGGAGCAGCAGCATTAGATCAAAGCAGGGCCTGGCAGGCAGGGCAGGAGGCCAGGAAGGGCTAAAGAGCATTTATGCAACCATGGTCACCTGCAAATTCCTGTCTCCTGTCATGTTTGTGTTTTTTAATTGTTAATGAGCTCATGAAATAGAGTTTAAGTCAGAGTACAGGCTGTCCTGCCAATTTGTGAGATCTGAGTGGCCCTTGACATGCTGTCAGATTTAAATTCCTTAAGTAGTGGTCCTTACAGGAACTGCAAAAAGAAAAAATAAAGGAACCTGAACTGAAAAAAAAAATTGAATGCAACTGCTCTGAGCTGTACTCTTTCTACAAGCAGCAAATCTTGAGCTTTGTTGAACAAAGCTCTGAGTGGTTTTCTTGTCACAGTGTTTAGAGAGAGCAAACATTCACTGTTACACAAGTTTCACCTAATTAACCTCACACACACACACCACGTTCTAAACCAACCTTCCAAAAAATTAAAAGGTTTCCAATGCAGTCTTGGCATTTATGTCCACATAAGATCGATTCCCTTCATGACATTTCCATAAAATATAAGAAAGCCTTTTTTTTTCACCAGTACCCAAGCTCCAGTGACTTAACTCCATCTCTCATTAAGAAAAATGTCATAGTTAGCCTTTGTATTTGTACACCTGACAGCCCAGAGTTCTGTTTTAAAGCCTAACCCTAGAGAAAAAAAAACTTTTTTTTTGAAAAAAAAATATTTAAGAATGTTTATTCACTGGATTTAACCAGTACCTTTTTCACTACGCTACTTACAGTAGTTTTGTTTGGGTTTTTTTTTTTTTGTCTGAACATTGCAAAAAATGCCTCAGATTCTAAGTGTCATTATTGATGTTTCTGGTGTGTGGAATCAGGTGTTTGAGAGTACAAAGAGTTGGAGCTCAGTGTGGCTTTTCCAGACTTAAGATATTCAAAAAATACACTTCTTGTTAAGAAGGAAAGACATATTTGATTCATTTGCAACAAATTCCTCCTGAATGTTGCCCGCTTTGCAAAAGGAAACATCAGCAATATGCAAAAAAAAGCGAAAAACAAAGGTTTTGCTGAATTGAACTTGCAATTTCTGCTAGGATGTAAAACATCAAAGCCAGATGCAAATCAGCAAAGAGGTTCCTTTCAGGCTCATCATCATTTCCTTGAAAATTCTCAGATTTGCCCAACTGTTGCAAATCTGCTTTCAAGGGACCTATTGCATGAAATTATTTTTAACATTTCTCATGGCCTACTAAACCCCATCACCTCACACATCATCAACTCATCTCTCTCTGATACAATTTTGCCAATTCTTCAACAATCCTTTCACTAACCTGGAAAGAATTGAAAGAATCCACATCTTACTCTCTTTCATGCAGCTGATCTTTGCTAAATCATAAATGATCTCTTCACTTTAGTTAAGACTATTCCTCATATTCTCACCTAAAATAAAGCACTTGAAACAGAGTGCCGTATTTAAAAAATCTTATCCTAAACTTTAACAGAGTTTGGGAGGAAAAAATCCTTGAAGGGTGTTTGTTTCCAACATCCATATTCTTCTCAGTGTTAACTACTCCAACAGTAAAATAAATGAGGCACTGTCAGTAGGGCACAAGCTATTACACCCAGCAAAATGAATGCAGACTGTGTACTTGTACCTAATCCAAACATATGCTCAAGGCAGAAAAGACACCAAATTTTGCAGAGACAGCGTTGCACCACTCTACCTCTTTTAGTGTCTATTTCTCCTAAAAAATTAATAGGTCTTATAGGTTTCAGACCAAGGAATTGTCTCACATAAATTACTTTTCAAAAGAGAAATGAAAATATTGAACTTGCATGAACTCTTGAATTAAATCTTTTTTCATATATATATTTAAAAGCAGGAAGGAAAAGATATTCTATAAGGCTAATGATGTACATGTTTTTATTGAATTAATTTTATATTTTTCAGTTGCTAGAATAAAAAATAACCTTCAGGGTTTCTTCTAACAAGTTTTGCTTCTGTAACATGAGGCTTTGCAATCAACCATTACTTCAACTTTCCAAGGTATGCAAATTTGTATTTGCTCAGCTAATGCTTGGTTACAGAAAGTACAGACAGTTATTTGCATTTCAGAGCTAATAAAAAAATCATCAAGTTCTAATTTTAATCAATTTAACTTAGTCCCCATGGTACTTCTGGAGGAAATATGAGGGGAAACAGGGTGTTTTGTTTGTATAAAAAATAGCTGATTGATTGATTGATTGATTGATAAATAGATGATGCGTCACTCACAAAAGAAGATCAGAAGCCCCCACCATAATGAGAATACCATTAAAGGCAATAGTTCCAAATGTGAGACACACTGCTGTGAGACAAGCAGGTGCATTGTCAGTCCATCTCCAGAAGCCCTCTGAGCACTTTTTCCCTCAGTGTTTCACTGTCCTGCTTGCATTGATGCCTTCCCCACCTGCAGAAGTCTCTCGTTGATAGATTTTATTACTTGAATTCAGCACTGGGGTGTAACAATTTGCCCATTTTGAGCAAATGGATTTGCAGCTTGGCAGTAAATAGAAATACTGAAAAGGCAAGTGCCAGGCACTATGTTGGTTTTACACAATGGACTTTTGCCTTTATTTTTCTGGAGAGTTTGGAAAAGGAATATGGGCATTCTCAAGTCCAAGGAAAGAGCTGGAATAAACCTACCCACTCAGAACTAATTGGCATTCAAATGAATAATTACTGGCTTTGTCAAATAGATCAATTCTGATTATTTTCATTTATTAGGTCTGTCACTCCTTCTAAACTCGAACACTGTGTTTACATCAACCTGTCTTTAGCAATTTACCAGAGCCACACATTTGCACAGGTAGCAATTAGAGTGGCCTGGGCATCAAGAGCAGCTCCTAATAGAACTGTGGATCAGTACATTCATTCATTAGGTGATTATTATCATGGTAACATAATGACAAATAGACACATTAATTAAGGGAAATTTTTTTTTCTAGATAATGATTGCTATGTTCAAAACTGTATAAGGAGATATTTCCATTTGTGTCTTCTTCAATAGGAGAAAGCTCTATATGGAAAACACAGTTAAGTCACTTATAAATCTGTCAGATCTTCTAATATTCATGTGAATTATTTAGACAACATACATTCAGCTGTGTACACAGCACATGAATTTTCCCCCATTATGTGTGATTTTGCCCTTTCAGTGTGATATCTAAATTCACTGCCTAAAATATACACAAGAAGCAGGGAATTTCAAGTTCTTGCCTTACAGAAATATTTCTGTAACCTCTGGTGCAGCACAGATTAACATATGGCAGATGTGTGACCAAGAAAAGAAGAAATTTCAGCTTGGTTCCAGACAGTGACTGCCCAGAGCTCTCAGCTCTGCCCTGGTCCTGCCTCAGTTTCCCCCTCCCAGCCTGAAAGGGGGAGCAACAACAGGTTCCTCCTGTGGTAAAAGCATCATTCATGCATTCCACAGCCCACTCTGCCTGGCTGGCAAGAAGCTGCAGATGTGTAACAAGGGCATGGCTATAAAACAATTTGGTTTTCAAAAGCAGGCTACAAACCCAGACCTCATTAACAGGTGTGAAAAAGTTCCCTACACTCTTTTGCCCACAGACACCACAACAAGACATATCCCAATTTCCCTCCTGTTTTTTTTCTTCAGGAGTAATTTTTTTTGTCATAAACTTGCCAATCCCTCTGGAAAACTTCTCTCAGGGATATTCAAGCACTCCCTGGCTTTTGTGGCCTACTTCCCACCATATTGTGGGCACGTGCAAGGAAGATGACTGCACTCTTGGAGCTCTCTAGAAGACATTCTTGAAGATATAAGCAAGTCCCAAAGCATGATCACTAAAAGCCTCTTTTGCTTTAGGCCTTACAGGAGAATTCATATTTTTGACTTGGACACAGCCCAAGATTCAGCTCCTTTGATTTTATATGTCAGGAGTTGGATAAATTCCCATGTGATCAGGTTGCTGTTAATGCCTTTTATAATTTATTTACAGTGTCTTCCAGAATGACATGCACATGACTTATTTCTGTGACTTGTCAAGGATTTTTGCTTGAATCAGTGAATCCCACAAGTGCTCCCAGTAGAACAGCACAGGCCAACATGCAAGATTCCCAATGCCAAACACATCTCCTGCTTCTCTGGAATTCACTAAGGACAAATACTAAAGCAGAGGTGCTGTAAGAGAAGTATCAAATGTAGGGTCTAGATGTGAACTGGATGCCAAACTGCCCAGTCCTATAAATGTAAAAGTAATTTCAAGTGGGCCCATGAGATGAAGATCCTTGCAGGACGAGACCAGTGATTTTCTTTTGCTCTCTCCTGAATTTGTACTCAGCTTGGGCCCAGCAGAAACTATTTTCTTTGGAACTCAGATAGATTGCAGCTAAACAACCTTTTTTCTTTATCCCTGAAATCAGGAATGCTTGCAAAGTTACCTCTCTGAGCTTAGAAACCCAAAGTAACACTCACTTGTGCAATTTCAATTAAATCACGTCCTATGCAAAACCCCACCTTCAGTCACAGAAGGTGAGGTCTATCAAACCCCTAGACAAGTGAAACCTATTCCCATTTGCACAATTTAGACATGTTTTGTAGTGTGTTTTACAATATTAGCTTGATTTAAAATAAACAGCAACTCCTACACGAGAAAAAAATGGCTGGTATTATATAGGAAATCCATAGAATTTCCATGTTGATAGATCAATAATTACTGAGCAGAAAGAAGTACAAAAAACAAAATGATATGACAGGTTCATTTGCAGAAAAAGCAAGGTGTTTTGTATTAATAAAAACCAATCCATTCTAAGGCTGGTATTAATGAGAAACGTATTGATTCATTTAAACTTCTTTAGTTTTTCTCTAATCCATATTGAGCTGAATTTAAAACTCACTGAGTTGTCTATAAATATTTTGCATAGGAATAGCAATGTGCTGATCTGTGAAATATGTGGGCTTTTCTGCATAAAAAGTTGCTTTTTATTTTGCTTGAGTGTAGAATGTATGGGTGTACACATCTTTTAAACTGATTTGTTTTTATTAATGTTTAGATCTGTAATAGCTTACTTTTTAAAGTGCTGGCCATTTCACAGAGGATATAATTCTTCAAGTTACCATCAATAACAATTAAAAAACAACAACAAAAAACCCCAAACAAACAAAAAAAACCAGTTGCAGCAAATAAAGTATTTTTAATATCACCTAACAGAGAATCACTCCTTCAGCTGAATGCTAAGATCAGCTGTGCTAGCTGCACTACTGGTGACAATCCAGTGGAGACAGAAAAATGAGGATATGTTGAAAAAGGATGTATCCAAAACAGGTGAACAAAATATTTTTTGTTTTGATCACTTTTGTTTTGGGGTTTTTAGGGAGGGTTGTTTTTGTTTGTTTGGGGGTATTTTACATATATGGGGGTTGTTTTTTGTTTTGGTTTTTTGTCTTGCTTTTAATGAAAACACAAATCCAGACTGACCAGAGTACAGGAATTTAATGTGTGAGGTCACAAAAAAAAAAAACCAAACCCCACAGCTACATGATTTATACTAACAAAACACAGCATTTAAAAGATGCAAACATATGGAAAAATGTCCTCCTAAAAATGAAACCCTTCAAGTTCATGCTAAATCTGATGCCAGCACACAACCCATGTGTTCCCCAGCACCAAACCAATCTGTTTTTCTGGCTGTGTGCAAGAACAGGGCACCTACATGCCCTGCTTGTGAACCAGCACATGCCATAAATAGGGAAATGGTTTCACTTCATGATTTTCCTCCCCACTCCTCCACCACTATCATCGAGAAAAAACTGGAATGCTTGTGGGCACAAGGCCACAAAAGAGTTTCAGTTCAGGAATTCATTTCTGCAAACAGAGTGCAAGTGTGCATCTCTATTTTCCTTCAATTTGTGCTGTGCTGTTAGCACTAAATCAGTCTTCAGTTACACCCTTGGTCACAGAGGTCTGCACACTTGTGTAGAGACAAAACTGAGTATTATCTGTGATTTGCTTATTCAGGTTATATTGTTACTTGTTTACCTGTAAATACACATTTTAAGGTGTTGCTTTTTCTCCCAACCACACTTTCTTTCCTGCAGGCCACTTCAAACCCAATATACTGTAAAATGCACCACCAATATTTCTAAGTACACAAAGAAAAGCACTGAACACAGATCTTCCCTTCTCCACATTGCTGCCCTAAGGGAATAAAAATTAATATTCACAAAAAGCTTAAAATTTTTCAGATTATTCCAGGACTGGTACTAATGGAGACATCATCTGAGCACCCAGGAGAAACATTTTAAAAGGGAATTCACACTGCTCTGATTTTCACAATCCCTGGGTAGAGCTAAGTGAGGGCAAAGTGTGGTGAGTGGTGACCACTGGAAGATTTCCTTACAAAGCCCACTTCTGATCTGAAACACAGTGCTAAAGTATGCTTGAAAATTCTACTAAATAAACCAACTAAATCTCAACTTCTGAACATCTATGTCCACATTACACCCCAACAGCAACTGCAACACAAGTTTGGAAGTTTCTGGAAGTTCGTCAGTGAAAAAACACCTCTGGAAAGCAAAAGCAGCTTTGTCTTGTGAGAAGTAGGGGGTATTTTTCCTCTTCTGCTACTCACCCAACAACTATCTTGCAGTGGAATCAGCAAATTCAGAATGAACACTTTCCACAGTCACACTGGCAGCTGCTCAGTTTGAGTCAGCAAGCAGCACATAGAGCCTGTTACTTCCCTAGATCAGGAGGATAATATACAAGTAATGCAAATTAGTTACTATCAAGCCCTCTGTTCACATAATAAGCAACTGATCAAAAATTTCTACTCAAAAAGGAGTCAGCAGAGTAAAGTAGTAAATTTCCTTAGCATCTGTTGTGATGGAGATGGAGTAATGGTTCACAGGCAGGAGCTGGAGTTCTCAATCAGCTTGGTGCCGTTATGGGAATAATCACTGTGGACAGGAGTGTTTCAGGGAAAAGAGAGTTCTGGATTAACAAATTGGCTGTGAATCATTAAGGGATAGGGCATGAAATGATATTAAGCCATGGCAACAAAGGACTTCCAATTATTTATGAAAAAAAGTCAAGCGAGACAAACTGCTGTAGCATTCATTAAACTAATGAGGGGAAGCACCATGGACTGCAGTTTGAGGATAATACCTTGAGGTCAGAATGCAATTTGATGCAACTCTGGTTTCATCTCTCTGCTGAGAACTATGACACTGTTTAAAAATTAAATTTTATAAAGATCTGAAGCAGTAGATATGGCTGCCCTTCCTTCAGAGAACAAAAGGGAGAAAAAAAACATATGCAAAGTGCCTCTATGTGGTAAGAATGTCGGAACGTGAAGGACTGAATTCGGGTTTGATATTAACATTCTTGAGGAATAAAAGCTCAAGAAAGGATGAAGTGGCAGAACTGGCCTGGGTTTGCATTTGTCCCTCAGCAAAAGCACAGCAGTGCCCTCAGACTTCAACCATATCCTGGCTAAAATCTGCCATGGGCAGGACTTCCAAAGTCAACATGACAACCTGTTACTCACAATTCTGTCTTATTGTTAAGTTTAAAGAACAAATTATCAGGTCAGAGCCCTAAATATATACTTGGGTTGTGTAAACTCTGGCATGAAGTATTCAAAAGCTGAGGAGGAGGGTTTTGATTGCCTACACCCTGTATGAGCAGTGACAAGCCTGGAAGCCCTGCTTCACATTTTGTATTTTATCCAAGAGATGAGCAAGTAGGAAACTTCCTCACTGCCTACAACTGATTATTCAGGAAGTAATTTTCTAATACCACAAACTCAACATGATTGACAAAACCAGATGCAACTACAAGACTGATCTAGGCAAAATTACACCAAAAAAAAAAAAAAAAAAAAAGGGAGCAATTTTACCCAGTGATAAGACTATAAGCAGTGGAATTAAAATGGTAAGAGGGAGACAGTTTTGGAAAAGAAAAGGTACATTTTCCAGGGATTGCTTTTATTCTGAAAGACAAACTGAAACAAAATTGAATAAAGCATGTTTATGTTCCAAACAAAATCATGTCGTTGTTATCAAAATCAGGAGCTTCTATTTTAAAGGTTGTGCCATCCAGGAGATCAGACCAGGCAATCTCAGAAAACCCAGTTTCGATTTTAAAATCTTTACACACACAGGACAGGAAAATTATCCTAACACCTGGGCAAGCCTAGGGCAGGAGTTTGCTGAGACATTATTCATGTCAGCTCTGAAAGCAAACAAGCCTGCTGTCTAACAATCAGCTGCAGCACTGGGACCCCAGACAAGAGGGCTTTTCATTCAGCCCCACGTTGCAATCACTTCTGATTTTCTAAAAGTAACAAAGCTGTTATTGTTTCAAACATGAGAAAAGGAGACAAGATAATTAAGTTTTAAAACTCCTGCAGAGGCAAAGCAACCCTCCTGGATTCAGGTGGAACAAGACATTGCATCTCTCAAACTTCTGTTGAGCCATTGAAGTGGAATCACTTTAACAAAGGTTTGAAATGGATTTATGTGCTTGATCTGTTTTGGGTATAACACATACTATTTGAATTTAAATTCAACATTGTAAATAATATTTATTATTCAGACAAGAACTCCATAAGTAATATTTCTACAAAGAAAGCACCATCCCAAACAATTAAAGGCTGCTTCTGAGGCTGTAAGCAACTATAAATTGCTGGAAATGCAGAATAAATAAGAATAAAGAAAGACTGGGATTTCCACAATGGAACATTTCAGAACACTCATTACTCAAGTCTGGTGTCCTGTCTCTGTCCTCTGCCATACAACTCACAAAATGAAAGTCCTTCAACACACCTGCTAAGCTGCAGGAAAAAAAATTCCCTTCAGCTGCTGAAAATAAGAAACCAGCCTTGACAAATGAGATTTGATTACTTCTGTTTAAGCCTCAAAAAAAAAAAAATAAAATGTCATCACAAGATTATCCACACATACTGTCAATTCAGAAATTATATTTGGACCAATTTTCGCTACTGATGTACGTTTTATTATCTCCACATGTTATGGTAGTTTTAGATCAGAATTGAGTTTGTCCCTTAAACCTTTAATTTTCTCCTTCATGAGCTCACAATAATAATCTGGCCATGCTTTAAATTATTCAGCTATAATTTGCAAGAAACTCGCGTTTTCTGTGCATCTGCTGGTATCAGTGAAAGATTAAAATGAAGTGTCTTGTGCTGCAGCTGAAATGTGCTCCAGTGTGCTCCAACAGAGTTGCTTGAAAGAGCAAAAAAATAGTATTAAAAATGAATATAACTGCTTTTTATTGATTGACAGGACCAGCACTGCAGAAAAAACATACAGAATTGGATCATGCTTCAAAAAGAATTGAAGGGAAGGAACTAACACTTTCCAAACGAGGACAAACTGAGAGCAAAAGGAAACTGGCTTATGCTTTCCAGAAATCATGATTTTTTACAAACACTGAGAAGTAAAGGAAAGCAAAACCCACAGCAGAATTTTTTGACCATTTCCCTTTAAATGCCCAAGGTACTGCTACAACTTGGATTATGATCTCAGCTATTCCTGCTGGAGCAGGTGTCCTTCACATTCTGGGCTCACAGTCCTCAATCATTCATCGAAGGGGAGAGCTGCTGAAAAGGCAGGGAGACCACTGGAAGCCTGAGCATTGGATACATTTTTTTATTTCTTTGCATTTTCAGTAGTCAAAAAAGAAGATCCCTCATCCATCATTTTGATAAAAGTCCGCAGGGCATCAATTTATTCTCTTCCCAACGTGACCCAATGAGTTTGGATCCTTATTTATGTTCTCATCAGTGCTCAGATGTTACATTTTCTTGGCCATTATCTGAGCATTACTATTTATTATTAGCCCACAATGGAGATCCTATTGTAATGAACTGTGATGCCCTGACATATGTCATGTTTGCTGGTTATATCAGATTTATTGCAATTACTCTTGAAAGAGATGGAGTAATTTACTGAAATCTCATTGTGGGAAAAGGAGCTCCTGCAGGAGGTTCTCACTGAATTTTCTATGAAGCTGTGCTAAGATCTTCTGTTTCCAAGAGCCTGAATGATTGCCAGCCAGCCTAAGACTCATGCTTTACAGAATAAGAAGTTTTAATTTAAAATGAGCAATAAGTTCATGATAGATTTGTTTCATATCAATAGCAGGAGCACACAGTTCTAGTATTTTTTTAAAAGAAAACCCATGTGTTACAAAGAAATTCCAACAAGATAATGAGGAGAAGGCTTTAAAATAAAACCTTTCTTATAAAAATCAGGCTGTCTGTGAAGATTCTTGGTTTTGAGAGGTTCAGCTGCTTGTTGGATATCTCTGTAACTTTCTCACTTCGGCCCTTAAAAATCTACACCCATGAACTGAGCCCTGACCCTTCCTGAGATCAGCAAGGTGTGTGTGACATAAATATGCTGACAGAGATTTTCAATAGATTGGTCCTTTTTCCAGGCTGAGCTTTTGGGTTAATATTACAAGATTTCATGTAATTAAGAAACGTGCTTGAAAATTAAAAAATGTTTTCAATCAAAATGATCAGACAGACATCTTGCAGTGATGTAGGCAGTTTTCTCCATTCATTACTGTTACATTATTGATTTTGTTGATGTTGCAATTGGGATAAATTTGGCTGCTACTTCCCAAAAAATATAGATTTGAAGTCTTATTGATAGCAACCAAGTGAGAATCTCATCATATTATCCCCTAGATTCTTAACAATAGGAGGGAATAACCACCAGGGAAGGAGGAAAAGGCTAATCCATAAATTTCTCATTAGCTGAAAGAGAGAGAAACATTTGCTTGAATAATGGAATATGTTTAGCATCACAACCTGCAGTTAATCATGTTTACTTGCTCTTGTTTTTCCAATATTCACAGAATGAGACTGCATGGATTTTAGCACAAAATCATCAGCTATCAGAATATAAACTGACTGTTCAAAAGTACATCTAAAGATGCACATTTTTAAGGCAGTGAGGGAATACCTGTGTCCAGAGTGATAATAAAAACAATTAAATTTGCATATTGCACCATAATACTACTTCAGCATCAATAATAAGCAAAACTTAGAAATCAAGCTAAAGTGAATAATTCACAGCAAATAAATTACCCAATTATTTTTCTCTAGTTTTCTGCTTAGGAAGTCTAGAATTTTTTTTTATCCACTCATTGATTTGATTTTTTTTTCACCTACACTATTAGATTCACCAAAATCTAAGTTCTGTCCTTCATTTCTATGCTTTTTTAAACTATTTTTTAAATAATAATAAAACAACCCTAAAAAATCAACTGATCACTGTAAATAATTTGTGACATGAGAACAGCTTGGAAACAAGACAACCAAGGGTGATTATATAATTGAAAAATTTTAGGAAAACCTTTGTTAAAATCTGCTCTTGTCCTTTTAGCCATGTATGGGGAGAACAGGTTGTTCTCTTGCACTTCAGGAAGGAACTTGTTTCAATACTGAATTTCTTTTTCCAGGCTTGAAGGTGACTCCAACTTTCCTTGCAGCCACTGCTTTCTAGGTTTTCTGGGTTTGACAACTTGTTTTCTTTGCCACATTAGTGGTGATGATTTACATTAATTTCATTACATAGCACAGAGAATTGGTATAAAGTCTGTTTCTCAACCTGTATTTGTGCTTATCAGCACTTACACCTCAGCAAAACCTCCCTTTCAACGTCCACATCTCCTGTATGTCAAGATCACCTGAACTCCTAATCCCATCTGCAAACTTTATCACACTGTCTCATCCACATGAAGGCATAAGCAAATTTTAGTCAGCAAATTTTCACCTAAAAGTAACAAAAAAATTGGATACTCATAGGTCCAAGAGAAAACTTCAGCTGTATTCAATACATTATTTCATTTTCACATGGGCATCAATGAGAAGTCATTTTCACTCAATTTTTTTTTTCCTTCAGTCCTATTTTATATCATACTAAACTGATATCCTGTCATAAAATATCCTTCACAAGAAGTGGAGCTCTAATGTCACCATGGAAAGGTTTGTGTAATTTCTGTGATTAGAGTTCATTTTCTTATACTTTTTTTTTTTTTTTTTTTTGGGGGGGGGGGGCAGCTCCCCAGCTAAAATATCAAAGAAAAGCTTAAATTTTGAGCATGCAGAAATATGACTGCTGAAATACCAGTTGGAAACTTAGAATTTCTTTGCTGTTTTCATTTGGCAAACGGCCTCATATTTTCTTCTAAATACTTTGATTTTGATTGGACAAGAGAACCACTTTTCTAAGGCAAAACTCCTACTGCAAGAGAAGTGAGTTGGCAAAAACATTCCTTATGAGAGCTCTAAGAAAACAGAATATGACAGCCAATGGCATTTAACCATCCACCAAACAGTACCTCAGATGCCAAATTGCTTCACCACTCCCTGTAAATGTTATATATTACTTCATTAAAATAGTGGCTTTAAATGCCTTAAAATTCCAACTCCATGGCTGACAGCAGGAGGATCATAAGTAGCAATACAGATGTACTGATAATGAGTATTCTCAAAGTACTCAACCACAGACAGGTGTGACACATCTTTCTGACAGATTTGCACAATTTCTGAGCCAAAACACCAAGTAGGTGCTCACAACAGTACAGGGCTAAGACCTAACAGAGCTGGCAACATGATACATCTTCTCAGAACTGACACAAGGGATTTGCTTGCCAAAACTAAGATGCAGGATGAAAACACACCCAAAAAACCCAAGCGATAGGGGTTCTCTGGGTATTTAAAAGCAGGTTTCAGATGCCATGATTTTTGTGCATTTGTTTAATTTAATTATAATAAGCTGACAGTGTATTGACAAATGGTGGACCTTAAAATACATTATATGGACAGTTTAGTGCATTTTAAAATTTTTTTATACCAAAATGGTGTTATTGGCATGATCTAAATAGCTGCACATCTTGCATGAAACCTGCTGTACCAGTCTTCCATGGAAATGTGTCTAAACATCCCAGCTTCTTGTATCACAGAAAAACCAAGGTCTTCAGGCCCTTTGAATGCATGTGTGACACAGAGAATATCTGTACATCTAGAGGATGAATGTTTTCAGTTAATTTAGAAAATATTATTGAGATTATTAATCTCAATAGCGTTATTGAGACTAATAACTGGGTGGCTACAATAGAAACCATGAATTTATTTTGACTTCCTATTCATAAACAGTTGGTGAAAACAATTCATTTTCTTTGCAATGCAGACCACAGTTAGTTCTACCTATGTTTTAAAATCTAACCAGAAATCCTCACCACCCATTCTGTGCCTTCAGAGCTGCATTTCAAACCAGGCACATATTACCTTAAACAAGCTTTTTAAGTAGCCCTTCAATATTTTTCCTAGCATAGTTGAGCTATTTGCCAAAGACAACCTGTTCTCAAGAACAGAGACCTGGAATGTGCCTCCTGCCTCAGCAGTCTCCCTGCTCTGCTATTTTAGTGCCTTTACACTCTTTATATCATCCCACTTATCAAGCTATCAAAAGCTATTTGAGAAGTGTCAGCTTTCTTACCTCCTCCAACATCCCCACATCCACACAGTTCCATTGGAAAAAAACTTGCAAAGATCATCCTTTCAGTTCTTGCCAGAGCTGAACACATCAGGCCCTTTCTGTCTTTTTGGGTAAGAGAATCTCACTGTTTTATTGATCTTCTCTGAATTCAGGTCAGTTTGGAATCTGTTCTGGGGCAAAGCTGGTCAGAGCTGGACACAATCCTCCATGTGTCAAGATGACCCAGAAAATGCTGATATACCTAAAAATCTTGATTTATCCTGCTGCACAAGGAAAAACTTCCATTTTAGTTGGCCAGCTTAGCTGGGAACTTCCAGAACAGCTGAGAAATCTGTGTGTGTGTGTGCTGAATCACTGGCCTACATTTCTGCTGTGCAGGAGGTCACCAGACAGCGATCACAAGCTTTACAAATACATTGAGAGCATTGTGTGGGATGCATTTGTCCCTCACACCAAATTGCCTTTGCTGTATCTCTGTTCAGGACTGGTTTTCAAAGCTGGTCTAGCAGTGTTGCACGTGTAAATGAGGCAGCAGGCACAAAAAGAACAGCATTTATCTAGTATTTCAGAGTAATTGCTTTTAAAACCATCAGAGTTGGTTAGTTTACATTTCAGTGATTTTTAACAAGTTCCCTGCTTTGAATCCTAAAGTTGGTAAAGCTCCATATTTATCTTCCATTAAAAAAAAACTGAAACAGGCTGTCCTAGAGTCTGTAATTTTCTTACAGCCTGGCTTTCCACTGTAGTCTGAGCTACAGAGCAATATCCCTGAAAAGAAAGCAAGTCTTTAGAGATCACAAATAACCAATTTCACAGTACAAGCAGTTGTAA
Source organism: Cettia cetti (assembly GCA_013401135.1). Classification (NCBI taxonomy): domain Eukaryota; kingdom Metazoa; phylum Chordata; class Aves; order Passeriformes; family Sylviidae; genus Cettia; species Cettia cetti. Next base: position 77,812 of record VZUI01047393.1, read on the forward strand.
ATAGAGCTAAATTCCCTTTAGTAATAAACTATTCATCTTTGTGCTTCATTGAGTACAAAGAAAAGCATTTTTCAGAGTTTAAGCAATTAAGTTTACATTTTATTTTCTCCTCTTGAAAGGAAGTTATCACAAAAGCGTGGTATTGAGAAGCCACTGTGGTATTGCAGGTATTCTCTGTGTATGAAATTTCAATTTAGCAAAGCATGCAAAACTCTACAGGCAGTTAAGGTTCAATACACTAAACCCACTTTGTTTTCACACTGTGTTTACTTTGACTCATCACTGACCCAGCTTATTAGCTTCTGAATTAGGATGTCTGAACATTAGAACCATAGAATTGCTTAGGTTGTGAAGACACCCTTAAGATCATCAAGACCAACCATTAACCCAGCCCTGCCAAGTCCCTCAGAGACATGCCCACAAGTTTTTTTTAAATAACTTCGGGGCTGGCAACTCCACCACCTCCACCTTGCTTTCAGCACAGTTGTGTGAGTCAAGATTCAGGTCCAGCCTGCACAGTCTGATGCCCAGAGGGCACAGATCCCACTCCTTGTGGGTTTCTTGTCTTCTTTTCTTCTGTTAGAGCTGGGATTAATACTCGAGAGATGCAGTTTCGGGTTTGGACTAAATTGTTTATTAGTTCTTGTCTATAGTACAGTCACACAAGCTGTGAGCTCCAGCTAACAAAGTAGAAAATGGCTCTGTCTCTAACTATTTCCAAGATCTTTTAAGAAAATTTATCCAATGAGATGACACCTAAATTATTTTTATTTTTAGCCCAATAACCAAATATCCACAGTCCACAATGGGGACTTTTTTTCTACCCAATTACAATACAACACACAAACACATGAAGAAGAAGGTGGAAAAAAAACTTAGCCTATGCCCTAAATCCTCCATTTTGCTCTCTATATATTACTATATACTAGAATCTTAAATACTAGGTTTTCCACCCTGTGATATCAACTTCTATTCAAACTAACACACCCATAATCCCAGTGCCATCACTCAATTTTGGAAGACTGTTTCACAACCTCAGGTCAAATGCAGTGTTTGCTTGGGGGTCAGTGCCTGTCAGCACAGAAAGCCTGAAGTTCTCAGTGCCCAGGGTTCCAACAACTCCTCCTGTATCCTGTGGCTGTGATCCAAGCGCAGGAGACAGAGGGGCCTGGGGGCTGTTGTGGGTCCTCAATTGCTGCTGTGTCGGTGGGGATGTAACCATATCTCCCTCTGACAAAACACAAGATGAAAAACCGAGATCCCAGCCACTTATGGATGCTGGTAAAGTTCCCTTGGGTCTCCTGTTAAGTGCAAAATTGTTCATCTCAGTGTCTTGGCCAGATTCGACCTCAGATAATTACAGTTTGTCAACCTGAACTTCCCATGCAGATCAGAGTGGGTTTCTGTGCAGCTAAGCAGTCCCTTTGTTTCACAGCTTTTCAGCAGAGCATGAAATGATCTCTGCACAAGATTTGAATACCTTTAAAGTTTGCCTTCAGCTGCACATAACACCATAGCTGCATGCTAGATTTTGTGACTTCACTTTTTCACTTTTCCAGGGTGTTAGAGCTGTGGTGATAGTCCATCCCACGGAATAAAAGCTTTGCTTGTACTGAAAAACAAGTTTAAATTGTGTCTTGCAGGGGCCAGGTAAAATCCCTTCAGAGATCTTTAGTCATGTCATGGTAATTGTTTTCTTTTGCACTGTAATAGATGAAACACAGCTGAGCCAGTTGCATTTGTCTAATTTTGCCCTTTTTTCCAGGTAGCTGAAACGTGTGGCACATCATGATGGTTTATTTGCACATTGATTCAGCAATAAACTGAACCAATAGATTGGAGAAATTACTGGAACAAATCTCCTCATGAAAATGTGAATGAGGACAGGTGATGTGATATAGGTGCAGCCCACTGAAAATCCCTAATTTTAAAACAAACCAGAAATTTAGGAACAAATAAGGTAAGACCTGGTGAAGCATGTGGCCTTGGTGCTATAAAATCAGATGTGGGAGCATACCAGCAATTGAAAGAAACGTTTCTGTCAGGGAGAAGCCTGTGAAAAAATAATGCTCCCAATGAGCTTTTTCCATGAGGAAATAGGAAATCTAAATATTCTGGTGCTAGAATCCAGGCAAGGAATGTTGGAGCAGCTGAACTCTTGAAAACAGAAGAACAAGCTACTCAACAGATATAATTCAGTCATTCATTCCATCTTCTCCTTTCCACATATGAGGCAGATGACATATGAATGAAAGCTCTGCCAATTCAATGTTGGATTTCAGTAAATCTACTCTTTACCCAAGGCAAACCAGTTGCTCAAGCCTACAAAGCACTGAAGAAAATATACATTGCTAATACAGTGTTTTTTGGATTCAAAAGATTATAAAATTTTACAAGCCAAGTGTTTGATGTAAGCATAGCAGGTATCTTTAGGATAAAAATCCTGACATCATGGTTAAGGTGATTTACTGCAGTTAAAAGATATCACTCCAGTTGTGAATGCCATTCACAGCACTTCTTTAGGAGGTGCCAGCAATACGCAGCCCATCTTTTCACCAGTGCTGGACTAAGCACATTTAAGACTGGTATAAATCCCAGATTAAGAAACTCAGAGTAGTCATTGTTCATTTATCCAGGGAGGGGTGGATAAGAACAGCACTATTGCCTCTCTCCTTTTCTCTTCTTCACTCCTCAGTGCTGCCTGTCTCAAATCAAACACTGCTTTACTTTTTATATTTAAAGTATTTGAAATAATGTATAGCAATCTAAAGAATCAGAAATAGTAAATATATTTAGTTCACTATGCCTTTTCCCATCCAAACAATTCAAAAGCTTAAGTTAAATAAAATTTTTTTAAAAAAATACATTTTTACAGAGGAAATACACAATTCAGCTTGTCCAGAGCCATGGGAATGTTTGGGTCATTGTGGATTTCTAGAAATTGAAAGCCACACAGTTTAAAATGGCAGAATGACACAAAACTCATTCCAAGTCAGCTGTAAAGGGGAATTTCTCTGATCTTTACCTCTTGTTTTCTCTCCACACTCACCGTGGTGTGGTAAAGAGACTGGGATCAAATTTTTGGTTACAATTAAATTTTCAAGTAATAAGTAGTACAATTATGGCAAACACGTGACAGTAAACACTTTATATGACAATTTCAAGACCCATAAAATTCTAGATTGAATTTGAAGGCCACTTACAGCTGTAACAGGCACAAAAAAATCTGAAAGTGGCATTACCAAGCATTGAAATCTATGCACATCCCCATTAGATAAACACTCTCTGTACCTGAATATATACTCCATATTGATATAGCCTCTAACTACCTTCCAAACCTTCTTTTTTTTTTTTAATTTTCTAAAGCTAATTTGTGCCTTTGGGTACATTTGGTGAAATCCCAATGGGACTTGCATGTGCATGTCTGAGCATGGACTTAGTGACAAATCCTTCTCAAGACATTGCATTGTTACCTATAACTTCTGTGTCTTTCTTTCTTCTTTTATCACACCTGAATCTTTGGGGGACACCACAAAAAGAAGTGCAGCACGTTCCATTTGTTGACAGTTTCATTTCTAAAAGAAGATTCAATAATGCTGTACCCCTGCTGTTCCTGGGCAAGTGTAAATGGGGTCTTGCTGCCAGTGCTATCCCTCAGACAAATTTCTTTTCTACCCTCATTGAGCCGAAAAATAGAAGTTAAAAAAGGCAGAAAAATAAAAAATGAGCAGGGGAATGCAAGCTATTCCTATCAAGTTCATGAAACCACAGGATAAAAATATCAAAACACAAAAATATTACATAATTCAACAATTTTCTCTTACAAACAAATATTAAAAACTTCAGGGTCCAGCTTTTCTCCTCCCACTCCATCTGATTCGACACACCTCCTCAAGAATGATTAAAAAAATAATAAACATCCATTATAGTATTAACTACAAGCTTATGGATCAGCACTCATCACAGAGACATACTTTTAAGTTACTTTTGAGTTAAATCAAAGTGAACCTACATCCAAACCTTAAAATTTGATTTTGACCTAGGATCATTCAGTTGAGAACTAATAGTTCAATGTTTCTTTTGCAACACCCAGATTCAATTTGCTTTTTTAACACTGTAATGTTTTAAAAAGGGAAAATTTTATAGTTTAAGTGTCATGAATTTTAGCAATTCTGAAAAAAGTCAGTAATAAAGTTGTTGTCCTTGCTATTAAAACTGTGTTTTATAGGCTGAGTCCACTTTCTGGGAAATGAAAAAAGACTTTGTCATTTGCTTTCCATAAGAAGAAAAAACAGTTTTCAACAAGTCAGTTGCTTTGCAATAAACTAATTTTTGGATTTATTAGGCAATGGTTGCCACGTGGCATGCATAATGTTTTTTAATTATTTATACTAAATATCATTAATGCTAAGGGACTTCCTGCAAGGGGTTCAAGGCAGGTACCTACAGGAATCAAAGACTTTCTACTTTACAGACTCTTACTCTGGATATTTAATAATGACTCAGTGAAATTCCTTACCATCCTTAAGAACCCAGTAGTGTTTTCCAAAGTTGTCTTGCCCTGAAAAAAGTTTCTTCCTTTAATACCTTGAATGGAAGATGCCTAAAAACCTGACAGCATTGCAAATAATTTTAAAGCAGCTCAAACCATCTAACCAAACACTCCTGTACAAAAGGAAATCACTGTGTAATGCCAATTTAAAAACATTACAAATTAAAAGAAAAAAAACCCCCACATTGACATGCAAAGGGATTTTACCTATAATATTTGCCTCAGGTTCAGTAGACCTCAACTAATCTAAACTTTTATATCCTAATGTCCTACTTACAACCCCAAATCAGAGAGACTGGACATGCCTACAAGAACAAAGGAGGCTGTTTCTGAGGGTGAATTTACCAAGCTCCTTTATTTGGATGTTTAATACACTTTCTTTGCTGTGTCTTTCCCCCCACACATACACCCGTTCCTTAAAAAAGGAAGATACAATCCTTTCAGCAAGTTATTCATCTGCAGCAAACCTTCCATGACCAGATCACAACCACCAGCCTAAGCTTTTAACTGAAATAGATTACCATAGGTTTTCCTACGTTCCTTTTTCTTCAAACACATATCAAATCCTCCAAATCCAAGCTTTCCATTTTCAGACCATTTAAAACTATTAGAGCTTTGAATCACCATACTGTCATTAGTGGCCTAGCTGCCAGTCACATATTGTTGTGCCACTCTATTTTGAATGGCCTAAGATTTCTTGTTAGCTTTCTGAAAGCACAACTTTCTGTTTGAAATAAGTTTCTCAGACCATTGTGTGCTGCTTGCAGTGTAAAAATAAACACAGGGAAATGCTGGAAATAAATTGCTGTAGAAATACTGACATTGAGCATGGCCTTTAGAAAAGAAGAAAAGAAATCTGGATATGGTAGTTACTGTCTGCATTATCCTTCCTCTAGGAGATGAATTCAAAAGCAGACACACAAATACAACATTTATAGCAAGACCTACTAGTCCATGAAATCAGAAGCTGTAAGAAAAGAATGGGTTTTTTATTGTATCGAAATAGCAGAGAATAGAGTTTGGCTGTTGCAGCTCCCAGAGAGCCTTGAAGCCTTGAATCGTGAATCTGTTTAATAAGCAGGTCTAATTTTGCAGCAAGTACAAACAAGACAAAACCTCTTTGAATGGGTTTGGAACTGCTAGATAACTGCCTGTGGTAGCTGCAGAGACCTTCTTCAAAACTAACTTGCCTCTGTTTTCTATGTTTTGCACATCAGGAAAACCAACCCAAAGTGGGAATTAAATAAATGAAAAGGTCTGTGACATGTAGAAAAATTAAAACCTACCCTTTACTTTTACCTAATTTAATTTTTTATACAACATTTACAGCACAAGTACAGGGAAATGAGATAACCAAGTCATTTAAACACCTACCCAGTCCAAACAAACTAAAAACCCACTGCACTTTTTTTTTTTTTTTTACCAAATGAATAGCAAGCAAAACTTATTGTCAGATTCAGGCTTTGGAGTTTACAATATCAGGCAGAAAGAGAGGCCTTGTGTCTTTAAAATATATGTTCAATATTTACTTCCATGTGATTTATTTTCTGGAGTTGGAAGAAACAAGTTATTTCTGAAATTAAAAGTACTGTCAATATTTTCATCTGTTCTTAAGACAAAAACCATCTGGTTATGTTTAGATATGGAACAATACTTTATCTTAAGAGTATTTGCCCACTGACTGGGGAAGGACCACAGCAAACGTTTGGAAAACTACAAATTAGAGGGAATTTGAGCTTTTTCACTTTTCTTATCCCCATGGAAATGAATTTTTGCTACACTTAAAAGAAAAAAAGTGGGGAGGGGAGAAAAGAAGATAAAGTGCATATTAAAAAGCAGCTTCACTGTGCTCATTAATAACACACAGCTACCGTGTTGTTGTGTCATACAAATATACGAAGACTAATTCAATAGAATTCTGAATGAACCACTGGTCTTTGCAGGCTGTCTTGTTCCCAAATTTCACAAGAGCAAGGCTGGAATAGCAAAACAAGTTCCATTTGAAATGCCTTTTTCCCCCAATCACTAATTGGGATAGTGAATAGAATTAAATGAAAAATACATAAAAAGATCTACAGTAGCAGCTATGGGCTCTGTTTGCTGTAGTCTGTCTTCTTTCAATTTAAATCCTGACTTTGTGGTAGAGAAGATACTCAGGATCTAAATCTGCTTCAAGTCTGAAGAAATGCTTCTAATAATCAGTGCCTACCAAAAATAGGTTTTAATCATAGATTACTCTCTGTTTATTGATGTCATTAATAAATAACCCAAAGTGTGAAAGGTACACCTTGTCACATGTCCTTCATTTGAGAGCTAAGTTTTCATGCACTGCAGCTTAAAGAAATGCTGGACTAAATACATATTTCCCTCGTAAAAGTCACCTGGAAGACTGGCAGCTTGTGAAGCTACAGAAACCCTCTAAACTCCATAACTGTCTTCTGCTTTTATCATCTAAAACATTTTTTTAAATCCAGATACTTGCCAAAGCTTCATAACAGACAAGACTGAGATATTTTGAACATACTATTTTAGAAAAAGAGAATGAAATAAAAGATTTGTTAGCAGTAGAGATTCATACTCTTTTTAAAACAGCACTTGTTAAAAGATATTGTGCACCAAGAGGCAAAATAAATGTATTTTACTCTTTTTCTTGCTGTAAGTGATAAACACCAAAGGGAAACAGAAAGCTGTTATTACTGATTAAAAACTCACTATATTTTACCAATGATTTTTTGGACTTGTTATGGAGCCCCAAGATCTGCATGAGATAAATTTCACATGAATAAATTTCAACCCACCAAATGTTTGGAACTGTGGGAGAACACTCCTAAGCATTAGGAATGTTTATCAACTTTTGATGACACATCAGGACTCAGAAGACTTGGGTTTGATCCATTAAGCCTCACTTAGTTTACAGAGCATTTTAAAGGGATATAGTTTGCATATTGAAGGTTTCCAGTAAATATAAACATTCATTAAAATTTATTAGTATTTGTAAAAATAAATAAATTATAATGCGCAAACTAATGCCTGTTCACAGACAAGAGGAACCCAAGGACCTGCCTTAAAACTCGAGAGAATGCTTTATCTGCAAAGTGCTATAGAAAACATGGATGAAGTACTGAAACACAGTAAGATGAGAAAACTATTTTTCTATATTCCATGTAAAAAAAAATTTAAAATTGCATATTTAGTGTATATTTGACTGTTCTAGACTCATCATTGTTTAAAAGCTTCTAAGTTTGCTTAGAATGCTTTTTATTACTTTCATTCAAAAAAAAAAAAAAAAAAATCTGTCCTCTGGTAGAAATAGAGGATGCATTGGGTCCTGTGTTTCCTGTCGTTCTAGAGCTATCTTCATCCAGAACTGCAGTGAAAATGGATTATCAACCCACACAAACACTTTGAAAAATACATTTTAGAAGACTCTTGTTACCAGCTTGCCAGAGTGGTTTGTGTTTTCTTAAAAGATAATCTTAAAAACAGCTGTTAATCAAGGTGGCACTTTCTATGGGTTTGAGACAGTAAGCAGGTTTGTATGTTTGCCACCTTGAACAGCTCCTTCCCTAGGCAGAATTTGAACACAGCTCTCCACCAAAGACCAGATTTTTTTTTCAGTTCTCCATCATCTCCCAAGGCAGAGTCCCAGTTCCCCTGGAGCAACAGCTGTCTTTTAGGTTTGAAGATTCTGACTGATGTGCAGAAACAAATTTAAATCTGACATTTACAGAAGTTGCTGAACACACATCTTGGTGCTTTTAATCTTCTCCCCACAGGTGCTGTCCCCACCATAGCATCTGCTGCTGCTCTAAGGTGATACCTGGTAGTTCAGAACAGGAATCTCAGGAACAAAGAAGAGAAAAAAATAAACAGGGGGATGACTTCTAATGTGCTAACATTTGCAAAACAGAGTTCCAGTTGATATGAAGGCAAAATAGAAAGAAGACCTTTAAGATGAACTTTGTATTTTATCAGCATTTGGCCTTTCTGTGTACAAAAAACTCAAAGCCTTTTCTGCTGACACAAATGTAATTTAATGAGAAATAAGATGGTTTTGCCATTAGGCTAATTATTAAGTTTTGTACAAACCAATGATGCTTTGTTTCTTCTCAGTTTAGTGGGACACTGGCATTTGGATCCCCTAGGCACCTCCAAAAGTCTTTGTCTTAATGCCCATACTGATGAATCAGAAATGCATCTTAACCTCTGAACTTACTTTGCAATGCAGGCACAATACTAAGTAAGCACAAAAACTAAAAAAAAAAAAAAAAAAAGCGCTTATATTTCTAAGCATTCCCTATACAACTCACTGAGACACAGGAAATTTAAAAAAAAATCTGAGAAACAGCTACTGGTACAATCTGCCCTGAAATATTTTTACAGCTCAGTGGAAGATTGGGCAGACAAAGGAAGGCAGTGTGAATTTGTCTGGATTTTAGCAGCAATCTCAGGGAACCTGGCAAAAGAAGACCATGCTACAATAAGGGGTAAACGGTGATGGAAAGCAACAACAATTACTACAAATGATGTCACATAAGAAGATTAAAAGGTATCCTACAAAACAGCATTCTCATTGCTACCTAGGCTAGTATTATTCAACATGCCAACAGAGATCTGGGGGCAGAAATCACCTCAGCAGCATTTTCAAAGCAGTAGCTATAGAGCTTTATAAAAAGATATAACTTTTAAGATATAAGATGCAATCAAGCTGAGTATGGATTTATTATCTTATGTTTTTACCCAGAATTTTGTGAAAGGTTTGTCTAATAAAGATAAACGAAAGGATCAGTTCAGAGCAAAAAGAAGCACTTAAAGATTACCCCCATGTCACTTTCTGTAGTCATGATTTCTAGTATACTCTTAAATAAAGGAAACACTGTCTTAAATACTTGATTGTTCATGATAAGCGAATGTGAGGTGAACATGCAGTAGAGATGAAAGAGTCATTTCTATTCCTATTTACTGACTTAATGCCAGTGATTTAAAGATTATCCCTCACCACAGAGAAGAAAATTTTCCAAGAATTCTTTGCCACTTTGCTCCTGTCTACAAGGAGTGTGAACACCTCTCCCCACCCCGCCCTACAGCTGCATTCAGACATCTTGTCAATTCACAGACATTTCAGTGGTGCTCTTCTCTGCAGCAGGAATATTCATTGATCTTATGCAAGGAGCAGAAAGCTGATGTAACTGGAGCTGGCTGGCACAGAGGTGATGAATTGGGATCAGGGCTCTACAGGGGTGGACTGCATCAACTCCTCTTCACACCCTGCAAAGCAGTCAGAGAGCCCCAGGGCAGGATAAAAGGCAGCATCCTGTGCCCCCACTGCCAGGGATGGCCTGGAGGCAGGCAAAAGGGATCTGAGAGGAAGTTCTGGAGAAGCTGCTGGTGTTATTGAGTAGGAGCTGAGGAACAAAAAGCAGAGGCTGGGAGGGGCTGCTGGAGAAGAACAGAACCATCAATCACCCAAGGTGCCCAGGGACTATCAGTCTTTTGTTGCTGGATGACAGTAACAAGATCAAGGGATCCTGATCTTGCCATCCTCATCTCCCAGGGAGCCGGGGCAGCAGCCATCTGAAATAGGATGCACAGATGTGACCAGGGTCTCAGCACTTTGGAGCACCACTGCTGTCCTGCCAGGCATGGGAAGGATCCTTCGCCTCCCAGGATGATGAGGACAGAGCCAGTTCACTCCTCTCAGATGCCTGAGGGAGATTAGGACTTGGATATCTCACTGCAGGACAGCACCATCTCACTTGGACAGCCCCAGGGCAGGAGAACACCAGGCTCAAGCACATCTAAGGAAGTAAAGGTGCACAATCCATGGGTCCTGATGAGATACATCCACCACTCCTGAGGGAATGGCCTGAGGAAGTGGCTAAACCACTATGCAGCACATTTGAGAAGTCATAACATCCCAATGAAGTTCCCACTGACTGAAAACTTTGATCAGAGAGCTGGAACACCTGTCCTATGAAAACAGACCGAGTGAGTTAGGGTCTGGGGAGACCTTATAGCACCCTGCCAGTGCCTAAAGGAGGCTGCAAGAAAGATGGGAATTTTTTACCAGGTCATCATTGGGAGGAAAGGGTTAGAAGCATAAGATCTGGTGAAGTGAGAATAGCTTTGCTCAAATTTACCTTGCAGCTGAGGATGTTAATGTTGCTGTGGGAAACCTTCCCATTATACCTATTGTTGTTCACCCTCTGCCTGCTTTGAGAGAAGGAATTCCTGTGTGGAGATAACACATTCTGAAACCCAAGCTTGGGTCTCCTGCTGCAAGAGGGAAATCATAAATTTATGATAAACTGTGTGTGCACAAAGCTCTTTGAAAACTGGGGAAGGCAGCAGCCCTTGGATGAACTGAGCCTAACAGAGCCTAAGACCCTGTGAGTCTCTGCTGCCCAGCGTGGTTAGAGAGGAAATGAAATAAATCTCCTCAGTGCATTGCAGCTGTGGTTTGATGGTCACCCTGGTTACCTTCAGGTGTCCCTTCCCACAGGCATGTCGTGAGTGATAGGGTAAGGGGAAAACTGCTTCGGGTGAAGGAGGAGAGGTTTAGATTAGAATTTAGGAAGAAATTCTTTCCTGTGAGGATGGTGAGGCTCTGGAACAGGTTGCCCAAGCTGTGGATGCCTCATCCCTGGAAGAGTTAAAGGCCAGGCTGGATGGGGCTTTGAGCTACCTGGGATAGTGGAATGAATCCATATCTCTGTTGGAATGAGATGATCTCTAAGGTGCCTTCCAAGCCAAACCATTTTACTCAACAAGAGCTTATTGGTTGATATGTCTAAGAACTTTTTGCTGACATATGCAGACCATTTAGGCTTTGCAGTTGTATTATTTTTGTAGCTAACACTCTTACCTCTGACCCAACTTCAGCAGAACAGTGTGGTACGTGCTTACACAGCTAAATTAACTTCAGAGTTTACAATCCCTCCCACTGAACTAAAGATAAAAAAAGTTATAAATGAGGAAACATATTGCTAAAAGAAATAAAAAGTTATCTTACTGTGAAACAAATTAAACCAATCAAGATACATGCTACAGCAAAATCTTATTATCATTTGATAGAACAGACACACAGGTTTATATTAATAATGAAAATAATGAATATTGGGTGTGGAAGAGGAGGCAATCAAATAAGCAGGTTCTATATAATGCAACTCTTTTGAGTAATGAAATTACAGAGTTTTTTCCTCCTACGTCTATATATTCTCATAGCACTGTGATCTTCAGTTCATTTTACACTATTTTACAAGTGCTTCACCATAAAATCATTTTGCTGTTGAGGAAACAGCTTTAAAAATATTTTTCAACTAGCACATGCCAGAAAATTGAAGTTAGTGTGGATGAAAGAAGTTTGAAGCTTAGGCAGCCATTCCTCATTATTATCCAGTGTACAGGTTCCCATTCTCCAACAAGTGTTACTCGTTGCAAATTAAGTTAACTCATTTTATTAAAATTGTTTTAAATAAGTCACTAACTGCAACAAAAAATAAGTTTTTTAAAAAATACAACAAAAACCCACCCAAACAAAACCCCACCCCATTTATAGTTCTTTCTGTGGTCTTTCCTCCTTTACATATTGCTGCCTCATGTTACAATATGTACAAAGATTTTTGTTTGGTCAGTCTGTAATACAGTCTGAGGAGCACGTACACTTCTCTTTTTTGGCATAAAGATGTCTCAATTAACATGATCTAAAGAATAACATCATCTTATGCCCTAGAAGCACTCAATAATACCTGCTTGCTTTGAAACAAGGTGCATTCTTAGGCCTTACTCCTTTAACCTGTCCAGAGGCAATAAAAATCCAAAGGGGGAAAAAGTCAATTCTGGACAGCAGAAGGTTTTATAAGCACTGCACTGCTTTTCAGACCTTGAGAGCACAAAAAACACCTTAACTTTTCACTATTTTGCCAAAAAGGTTTATTAACTCACAAGTCCTGCAGAATTATATTCAAGAGTTCACATAAAGGTGGAGAGGAAAGAAAAAGACAATGGTGAAAGAGAAGCATATGCATCTCATAAGACATATAACCACATGAATTTACTTATTTTCAGCAGAACTTTATGCTCTTGGTACTTTCAGCTTTATGGGTTGGCTGAAAAAAAAAAAAAGGTGCTTATTTTCAGAATTATATTTAAGGTAACTTCCCCTTTACTTCCCCTTGCACCCTGTTTTTAAATATCTTGTTGCCTTTAGCAAATTTAGAATACATTGTTGAGTTCCACAGAGAGCTGTCTGATATTTTTTATCAAAGAAATTTTTACTGAAATATTTACAAAAAAATTCCTGAAGAAATTATAGAAAACCAAACTGGATTCAAAGGAACACTTGCCAAAAAAGCATTAAAAGGTATGACATTCCCAAGAGATATGGAAGACTTGATTTAAGGATGATGTAAAATCAAATGAGTCAGTATTTTTTTACCCTGAAAAGTTTCCCAAAGACCAGTCTCTGCTGGTCACTGTGATCCATCTGAGAGGGCTTTAATTTGATAGCCATAAAAAACCACTCTGATCGTCTAATCTGGTGATTTGGCTTTTGCCCTATCATCTATTTTAAAGTATAATAAATAGGTTTCACTTAAAGATGGTTTTTGGTTATTGCTGCTTTCAAAATTCCAACAGAGAACTTATTCTTACAATCTATTCATGCAATAAGTGTATTTGAGCTTCATTAAGCTCAGTTGCAGGATTCTTCATTTTAATTTCAAGGGGTTTTAATGTAAATTCAACCACTGGCAACAGAGCTTTCTTACAATTCTGTGTGAAATATCCAAATCTAACAACATAATTACATTTCTTTTAAAGTTCTGATGTTCTTCAATGAGTTGAATAGAACACATTTCTGAAGATTCATTATGAAAAGCTCAAATTCAGTCTCCTTAAATGGAATGTTAGGTTATTTTCGTGGCTTGTGTTTTCATACTGCCCAGTGTTTTTCCCTAGCCATTGACTGGATTACAAGAAAGTCCTTCTAGTGATGACTTGTGCACATTATGATAAGGAAAAACACAAGAAATACAAAAAAAATTCTATTTAAGGAGAGGTTGGAGCATTTTTCCCTTTTCTCCCATTGACTTTGTATGGAAAACACCTGATTATTTCAGAGAAATTACACAAGTGAATTCAACAGTTATTTTCATTCTGCTCCTAGCTAACCCTGTCAAAATTGTAAGTGATTACAAAATATGCTCAAAACTGGAATGTTCTGCTTTCAGTCTACAAATTAGAGCTCTTTTCAGCACACACAGCAGTTTTATAAGAACCAGGAACTGCTTTTGTGCTCTCCAGCACACCATTAGTGAAATGATGAAATGGGGATTTTCAATGAGTATTGGCATATTCATATTAATTCTTCCTGTTGGCTTGCCCCAAAACACCTCTCAGCACAAAGCATAAAAATACAGAATGAGAGAAATGCTCTCAGATATTGTTCTATCTTCAAGGGGTTTTTTCCCCTCAGGAACATATTTTTAAAGCTTGCTTGTCCCCCTTTCATTTCTAGCATGTGATTCCAGATGCACATCTTTGACACACCCTAATAATGAGGTGGTTTATTCCATGCTAACAGTGATAGAGAAAAGCCAGTTCATAATATATTAGAAGTATGAGAGGCATCCTTATTGTTGTATGCAACTCACATTTCACAAGTCCTAGAAAAGTCCAAAGACGTACAAATATTCAACAAAACTCATTTTCTGTTCTGTATTTCTCTTTCTGAACTACTGAGTGACTTATATTGAATAAGATTCAATTTTAAAACTGATTTTAAAACTTGTTTTACTCATTTTGGGTTTGTTTTTAAAAGCATTTCCCTCAAATCCAAGAAGCAATGGACCAAACAGATCTCCAATTCTCCAATGTTATGCAGGCAGGCAGATTGCAAACTGACCTGAAGGTAATGAAGTTCTGCAAAGGCAAAAAATATGTACATGTATAGGTTTGGGGTGCAGGACTACAACTAGCATAGGATTTTCCTTTATGTTTTCCTTAATTAAATTATGCTTTAAAACCCCAAACTCATACAAACAGTTATAAAGATCCCAGTTTTAAAGGCTCACTACACTTCAGCTCAACATTTAGGTCTAGGAGTGCTGGAAAAGATGTTAAATAAATTTGAAAAGGACTTACGTGCAAAATTATTCATAATGGTTTTGACTGGAATGGCAGGAGGTTATATTCAAGCTGAACTGGCAGCAGCAGTGTTAAAACTGTCCTCCAAGCAGCCAGATGTTCCTGCAATTAACTAATGAGCATGGGTGGATTACTGGGCGATCTGTGTGGTAATGTTAATGAAACTCGTCTCCAGCAAATGCACGGGTCCAGGGAAGTGTCAGGGACATAAAAATTGCACAAAAGGGAGGCTGCAGTGGACACATTCTGTAAAAAAGCAAAGCTATTTACATTTTAGATGTCAGCAATATCTTGCCTGGCATCTCTCTGGCTGAAACAAGTCACATTTTAAATGGTATTGACATGCCCAGAGCAGGGCTTGCTTTATCCTGAATCGATCCCAGCTCAGAGTAACATTATCATTCATCAAGCTATAGACAGGTGAAACCTGTTTATGGACCCAGGACTGCTCACTGGCAACAGAAGGACTTGTCACTGCTTCTTTCAGCACTGACCAAAATCCTTATGATCCAAGATTTGTCTTACACACAGAAAGAGAGATATGGTCTATAAGTCTTGATTTACAAATAAGTCATGGTAATACAAGTCCAAAATAGCAGATTCAGAAAGTTATGTATACAAAACCCTACCAGTTATTCTTTATCCTTCACACCTGAATACTGATGAGAATACACAGTCTTTCCTCTATTTTTTCTGCAAAACATGGCAAGAGTGGCTTACTGCCACTTTGATAACATCTTTCAACCAACTTCTCAAAATATTCTCTAGAACATTGAGACTATTAATGGCTCTTCAAAAATAGAGAAACTGAGCTTTCAGGTGCTGGAGATCTGAGCACTCCAAATGAAAATATAATTCAGGATAGGTCAGACAAAAGCTAGGTCCTCCTTCATAGTGAGAGATCATAGTGAGAGAACACATGAACAGCATTTACTCCTCTGTTCCTTTTTTCTCTGCCAAGTGATTTCAAAGATTTCAACCTATACAGTGTTTCAGAAGGGAAAAACCAGCCAAACAAAATAACACACACAAAGGAAAACAGCACTTCTGAAAAGACAAACAGTAGCTAGTGTGACATCTTGAGATGGCTCTTGTCTGAGCCTGCAGGAGTAGTGCACACACTGTTACTTCAATGCAGTAGCAAGCTGCAGCTTCAAGCAATCAGCAACACTCACTCTGCAGTTAAAAGGAATGCTCTTTTATTTAGGATAAACTTGTTAGCCAGACATCTCAGATCTTCAATATTAATAATTTTACTACCACCCAAGGCAAGCAGAATAAACCAGTGAGAGTGAAAAATGACACCTCACTCAAATCTCCTAAGCACTCTCCCATTTGTCATAATAGTTCTCCCGTGAAAAAAAATTGTGATGAAAGGGGTTATAAAGACAGATAATCTTTAAAAAAACGAGAAAAGAGCTTAAAGCAAGAACATGAAAGGGGAAAAGGTGGAAGGGAAATACTGTTCTCTTGTTTGAAACATTAAAATTTGCCAGAGATTATTTTCAAACCCTCAGAAATTAGAGAAAGTAAGAATATTCTGTGATAACCTGAATTAAAGGGGACCAACAAGAAGCATCAAGTCCAAATCTTAAGTGAATGGCCCATACAGGTACTGAACCCATAACCTCAGCATTACTAGCACCATGCTCTGACCAACTGAGTTAAGTCTTGTAGTCTTAGGTTTTCTGTCAAAAATGGTTTTCTAAGCTGTGTGAAAACATTCAGTTCTTCCACAAGGTAATTCTCTGAAAGTCCAGAAAACAACATTGGTATCTGATACCAATGTTTGTATCAGTCAGATTCCTGACTCCAAGCATTTTAGTGGAAATCAAGCCCTTAACAAGTGCATTTACAGCTTTGGGACAGAACTAGAAATTCAAAAACTCACAGTGTTGAAATAGAAAAGCAGAGTCTGAGAAACCACATTCTGCAAATATTTAGGACACAGGATTTGCTAAAGGCTCTCCCCCATTCAGAGGTTCACTCTGAAGTATTATAGTGGAAAATCCAACAATGTTTTCTCAAGAAACAAATACTGGTCAGGCTACACTTCTCTTAGCTGGCATTCAATTCCTGGATAAGGCTTAGCAAATCTAAGCCCACTCTACCTCACTGGAGCTTTAAGTTCCATGAAGAAACAGTGGCATGGGATGTTTGTGGAGAGAGCTGCCTGCAGCAGGGGCAGCCAAAGGGAAGAGAGCCAGGATTTTGAGGTGGCCTGTGATGAGTGACACTGCCATGGAAATGGGATCACACCTCTCCCAGGAAAATGTGTTTGAGGGAGGGTGAAGGAAGCATCAGCTGATCAAAGCCTCCACAGAGCAAGGATCACTTGGTACATCAGCAGTCACACAGTTCTCCCTGAGAAGTGAGGGAAAAGGTTCCCTCCCACTCGTCAGCTTTGAGTGCGCCTTCCCACTTGAAGCAGCTCCTTGGAGCACCACAACTCTTAAAAGCTCAGGTCTAAGAAGTTTTCAGAAAGAAGTAATGGAAATGAATGCATTTTTAACAGAACTCTTCCAGTTTCAGCTCAATTTTGTCATCTACATGACACTTCCAGTAAGTAAATAATTTCAGATGGGAAATCACAGGTGGATTAGTGTAAGCTTATCAATTGTCGAGGTAATCATTCTGCAGCACAAAAATCTCAGACCTCTTGCCCAGAAAGGGAATAGAACACACATCTTACAGAAGGCTTTTATGAAAAGATAATTTAGAGGCTTCAGGGCAATAAAGACAAGTTTGAGGGCAGTTACAATCCACTTTTAGATGATATTACCTCTCAGTCCTTTTCTTCTGAAATAACCTGCTTCTCCACCTCCCTCTACCACAATCTTCTTTCTTTCCTTGCCTTTCTTCAGAGCAGCAATGAACATTATGAATTATTGATGTGAGGAATACAGAAATCTCATCAGGAAAGGGCTGGGGTTTTTTTCTTTTTTTTTTTCCTCCTGAAAAATCTCAGGAGAAAGTTTGGACAGGACCAGAAAGCCTACTCAGCAGAGGAAGGCATGTGCATAACCATCTGTAGCAGCTCCACACTTCCTACTGCTTTTCAGAAATCACTGAGACAAGCGACATAAGTAGACAAATTCCACCAGAAAAACAAACAAACAAACCCCTTAAGACTCAGAAAACACACCAACATCCCACACCAAAAGAATTCCCAAACCACCACCAAAAACTCCAGCCCATCACCCTATCCAGAATATTCATCACAGGCATTTGTGATTGTTACGCTGATTTAGACTTTCTGAGACCTAGTCAGTCCCAACTGAGAGTTCCAGTGAAATAACTTACATTCTTTCCAGTTTCATATCAATATCAGAGATATTCTTACCACTCTTTGGAGTTTTATATTAGTAGAGGAATCTCCTCCTTGTATTGTTATAAAAGGAAGGAGTTTTTGCTCACCTTTTACTCTCTTCAGTGACCCAGCATGCACCAAACATCCAAGGCTTCCTGCCTCCAGGCTTCCACATTTCATTTCTGCCTCACAAATGGCCATGTGTGTGAGCTGAGTCTGTGTCTGTACCCAACAGGACCTTCGGGAGGCCAGGATAATGTAAAGGAGCTTGTAAGATTCACATAAGCCTGTCAAATACCTATAAACTTTGACAGAAACCATGGCTAGAGACTGGTCACCAGTCTGCACTAGAAGATCTTAGGTCCATTCTTTTCCTTTTATCCTTCTGGACACGATTTCACGGGTGGAAGGTTGTGGGAAGATAGAACTTTGCTGTTACCTCTATCCCAGAGCTCTCATGCACAACAGAGCAAGATACACTTAATATTTGAAGGCATAGGGTGAAATGTGTTTTTCAGTCTCTCTCTCTCTCTGTTATTTTGAATACACATTAATGGGATTTTAGGGACTATTCCAAGTTCTTTGATCATAAATGCATCATTCAGCCTTTCTTAACTTTTCTCTTACTCCAGTAAAGGGCCAATCATGACAAATGTGAACTGTCAAAACAGGTATCAATAACCTGAATCTAACTCCACAGCTACCTTGAGTAAGAAAGGGGAAAATACCACTGATACAGCACAAAAAAGCAAAAGGCATCAAATATGCAAGTGGAAGTCTGCAGACTGACTGCTCAAACTGTTCAAGCTGATAGCTTCAATACCACTCAGTTTTCCTTCTCACTTTAGCAGACATGTCTGCCTTAACCAAATGTCTTTGCTTCCTTTCCCCTAAGACTAGGGAAAATGCATCCTCATTTCTTACCTTTCTCTCCCCTTTTCTTCCACATGCTCTATTGATGTTTTTATGTAAATTTATTATGTCAGGTTTAGTCTCATCATCCTCAAGAGTTTTTTTCACCTCAAATTCTACTTTCCTAAACTATGGATAGAAACCTATGGCTGTTGTGTGGAGGATCCATTGATTTTTTTCATCTTTATTTTTACATATTCTGCTCTTGGTGATTATTCCTTCTCCATAACTGCTCTCTCACTTAAAAAAAAAAAAAACAAAAACCCTCCTTTTAAACTTTTTTTTTTCCTCGCCGTGTTCTGTTCTCCTTCACTGTATTGCTTCCTATTCCAAGATTATGTCTGTATTTTGCAGCTAAGCCTCAGAGCAGTTTCAGGATAACTCCTGCTTTTCATTTCTGAAGTGCTGTGTAACTCTGCATCCATATCAGTTATTTTTAGTGCTAAGAAACAATTATTAGGATCCTCCATTTCACAAGGCTATAAACCGGTTTCCACTTAAAATGGAAATGAGTGAAATTTTCAACATATATCAATAGAACTTGTTTGTAAAGTTTCATGCTCTGGTAACCTTCATCTTTATTAAGGCTGAAGAAGTCAGTCCCATGTGTCACATTTAGAGGAACACTGGCAGAAATGGCCCTGAAGACATAACAACCCACTAGCCCAAATAATTTGCACTTTAAATGTAAATGTCTATCTTTCCAACCCCTGAAGCTTCATCTTCTGAAACCACCTCTAGAGGCTTATCATCTGTATTCAAACATAGATAAATACTTTCCATAATTTAATAAAAATATAAAAAAAGAGAGAGAAAACATACAGAAAGAAGAGGTAGGATAGTGAGCCTGAAATGCTGATTAATCTGCTGTGGTTAATCTATTTGTGGACTACTTGAACAACTAAACTAGTTGAAATAACCATTGGTAAGTTCTAGAAGACACAGCTTCTACTTTAGTAACAAACCTTTACTAACTGATTACCTTAGACTTTTCAGCCCTGTAGAGTTACAGAAGGAGGTCAGGTGACGTTATTATAAATCCTATCTATTCTAGATTTTAAATAGAGTATTCTACCGAGTCTTCAAAATGCAGAGTCAGAAACAGAGAGGTCATTGAGGGACACATATTTAAGCAAATTCCTGATAATTGCTATGCTTTGCCAGCCAAGTTTACAAAGCTTACAAAGATTTCCTGACTTGGGAGCTGTGATTGAACAGTTTGCTTTAAATAAATAGGAGGAGATGAAGCTCACTATATAAAAACCTAGTTGGAAATTATGAGGGAACTGAGGCACTGAAGTCTTGCAGAGCTTTGATTACTTCAAATAATAACTCAAAGGAACAGGCAAATAATATAAGACTATCTATATGTACAAATTCTATGTATGTAGTTTTACAGTGCAAAATCTTTAATCACTACATTATGAAGTTCTTCTACATACCTGTTATTTACAGAAAATGGCTAAATTTTTCAATAAAATATGAAGACATGCAATGACATTAGAAGTTGAATTTAGAATGGGAAACTTCCCATTCTCGCACATCTGCACAAATTTCCCACTTAATTTACATAACAAATGAATTCCACTCATATTAAAATACTTTGGGCTCTCTGTTCTTAATGTATTTGATCATGAAGAATTACCTGGCACACTGATATTTCAGAGAAAAATCAGGGTTTTGTACTTTTCTTAGGCTATTTCCTTTCACAATATTTTAAACCAAGAAATATTAGCAAAATATCTGCATATGTGTACAAATGTCTGCTAAATACCTATAAGCCAGTAAGAATAAGAAAGGCAGGCATCACTCAACACCTTCCTTGCCTTAATACTATTTACAATATTGGGGGAAAGAGCCATTATGTTTAGTCATTTCATATAACAAAAAGGCAAATTGTGAGGAGAAAAAAAAAAAAAAGATAAAATAGTCCCCAAGCTGTCATGCTCCCACTGAAAAATGAATATTAAACATTTTTTTGTCATGTTTCTGTGTTTTAACCCTTTAATGCAGAATGAGGATTATGACATCCAAAAAAAGGGGAGGGGAAGATGAAATATTACCACACACACACCAAAGCCCAAAAAGTTCTTTCAAGGGCCAAGTTATGGCACAATCCTGGTTATTTTATGCAGCAGGACTGGCAATACAGAGGGAAGGCAGCCAGTAAAGAAAAACCTTTGGTCACCAGGGTTTTGGAAAAAAATTGTTTAGTCAGGTAGAACAACATGTAAATCTAAGAAGATTGGCTATTCAGTCAAGTCCCTTCCTTGAAATAATAATTTAAAAAAAAGAGTTTGCACAAGATGTTGTAGAAGATCAGTCACTGGCATTATGCAGCATGCTGATGTCCCAGCTTTGGGGGATTTGGGTTTCTTCCTGTATATGTTCCTGTTTGTTCCATATATATGCAAGGGGTTCTCTTTTGTTTTTAAAGAAGGGTTCCAGAAAGACCTGTTCGTACCTGGCAATAAATATGTAAAGAAAAAAAAACTGTGGAAAAAACTAAAGAACAGGCTTCAAAAAGAAAGTTCCTAGCAGAGCCTCTAGCCTGATCCCAGATCTCCCTGGGTATACCCAAGAGGTCACCTTCCTTGTAGGATCACTGTAAACTAAATGTAATCCCAAACAATCTTCTAAGCCTCCTCTCTTGGAATTAATTCTCATTATTCCACAGGAGAAGCTTAGCACATGACCTATTCAGGCCCCTTTTTGTTTTATTGTCCATCACAATCTGATCATGAGGCTTGAAGAGGTTTCATGAGCCACCATTAGTTCTGTACCACAAGAGCACAGACACTCCCATCACCACCTGGAGTTGTCAGGTACATTTGATATTAAGCACCTTTGTTAGCCTTGCAGTTTCAAGGAAAAAGCATCATCATCCTCAGGAAAATAATCTCTTATTACAGCACTTCCTCACACCAGGGAATAAAATAAAACCACTAAAATAAGCTCTTAAGAAGTTAAAGTGAGACTCATTTTCACAGAAAAAGGGAAAAAATAGGACTGCCAGCATAAAAGATTCCACAGCAGAAAAAACAACAGAATAGTACTTGGGCACAAAAAGAAGAGAAACAAGTAACTGACAAAAAAAAAAAAAGAAAAAAAAAAGAAAAAAGAAAATTAGCTGCTTAAAGGGCATTAAGTCATAAAGACAGAAATGCAAAGTTTCTGTTCCCCTTGTTCTAGTCTCTCTTTGTAGAAAGCACTGTTACAATGGGGCCTCTCACAAACGGGTAAATTTACAGTGACATCTGTAAGTACAGGAGGCTGCAAGGACAAGCTTATGCCAGCATTTGTAACCAAATGCTCTTCTGAGGAGCAGAATTGCTATTTAACATAATTTTTAAATTTTCATCTGAAAAGGAGAGTCGTTTGACACTACCACACCAACAAGGTGAAAAAAAAAAAAGTGTGTTCTCTGCTATAGATACTGACCTACAAAAACAGTTTTAAAATCAGATGGGGGATACAGTGAAGGTGAGAAACCTGGGAAGATATCCAAGAATGACACTACAATCTGTGAAGAAAATGTCAGCCTGAGGCACCTGTTTATTTATCCCAGAAAGAATCTGCTGGCCAAAGTACTTGAAGCTCAGTCAGACCCCAGATACTGAGGTGGTTTTCTCTCACAGACATTGCAACCTTAAGAAGTCTATGGAAAACATTGCCAGCTTTGTGTGTAATTCCCAAAACCAGGCTGGAAAGTGCAGCACAAATTGCTGGGACACCTTCAGCCATTTTCTTGCTGTCATGGCACAAAAAAATAGAGACACATGGGTGCCAGCAGTTTAGAACCTTGCCTATACATCACCCAAAGCAGAAAGCTTATCCTAAGCCACAGCTACATTTCACATAAGACACCCTGCCTTTTAATACTGAGAAAAAAGGAAAGCTAATTTAAAATTCAAAATTATCAGGAAGCTCACTGCAGTATAGAATCCATCTTGAGTGTTATGGTCAACAAAAAGGCAACCAGTTTAGGTGGCTAATCTTTTTCTTTCTCTTTAGATTTACTGGTATTGCATTTTCCTGAAAAGATGCAGATTTCATGCTCAGACCCTTAATTTTGAAAGGCAAGAACTGACAGCCTTATTAAAAACTCAGGTTGGTGGCAGAATTATTCACGCTCATGTAAGAAAATGGACATAAGATATGGCATACATGTGTATGGTGTGCAGGGAAGGAAAAGAGAGAGGGGAAGTAGCTCAAGTTTAATATTTTGTGCTTCACATTCACATATTCCCAACATAAGACCGAATTTGCAAGTGTCTACCCAACAGATTTATATTTTAATACCACACTCAAATTTAAACTTGAGATCCAAACAACTGAAAATAAGTCAGGCATTTATAGTGCAAACTAAATTGCCTCACAGTGAAAACTCTAAAATATGTACTAGTTTATGAAGCCTGTCAGGTATCAGCCAATGGGAAAAAAATTCATGCATAGCAAGACATATGCATGTTACATAAGCAGGGAGTGCAATCAGAATGTTAGGAGTGGAAAGAAAGTAAAGCACCCAATTTCTGTGAATAATCAGTGACATCTTAACAGAGTTTAGCAACCAAATCACTTGTGTGATGTTCATGCCTTCCCTTCCAAACCAGCTATCTGAAAATCAAAGTCATGCTGAGGTAAAATGCATTTCTGCACACTCTTAAGTAGGGAAAGAATCATCCCAGAATCACCACAGTGGTATTCCAGAATGCCCACAATAACTGACCGTGCATTTCCACAGCTCTGAGGTTCTGTTGGACAAGAATTATATTTGAGAAGTGTCAGAATTACAGCATAAATCTATTCTATTTAGAGTAATTTGTAGCATGAGTACACTAGAAGGTGTCTTCAGTCATTTCATTAAGCTGCGTTATTTGCCTACAAGTTCAGGGTGATGACTGAGGGAAATAAAGGAAACCTCTGAAGGCTGTCCTGAAATTATCAGCAGATTTAGAGCTCCCTCCCACAGTCTGCCTTTCATTCAGTGAGACTCTCTGGTAATTGTAGCTTTTAACTCTATTATTGCACAAAGTCAGAACCAGCCAGCAAGTGCTTAAGATGATTTCACAGGAAAAAGCCACACTTTGAAATCAGAGCTCCATTTTAAAGACAAACATCACCATCCAGCAGACTGTGGATGGCAAGACTGCCTAGTTTAAGTTTCCACAGGTCATCCTCGCAGTTAGTTTTAAGTCAAGGACATGACATTTAAAATAGGAAGTATACTGATATTCTCTAATTTATGTCAAATCTTTAACGTGTTTTGCATTAAAATGCTGCCACAAAGTGACTTGGCTCAGTGCCCAAGGTAACATTCCTTACACTGCTGTCTTGACTCCCTGCCAAAAGGAGGCAAAGGAGGCATTTTCCTCGGACAATGCTGCTAGTGGAAGCTGTCAAAGCCCTTTCAACACCCCTGATTTTGTTGTGCTTGTCATCTCAATTGTGTGGCTTGCTAGACTTCTGTTCTCAGCACTGTATGTCTTAGCAATATGCTTGTGCCTTAACAATAACACTGAAATATCTCCCTTTCATCTAAAGAACTCTGAACACAAGAGGCTTCACTTTGGGTTTTAACAAAAAAAAAAAATATTTTAAAATGACAGCCAAAAATCTCCAATACAAAACTCCTCACACTCACCACCAAGAAAATAATTAAAATCTGTTCTTCCTCCCACTTTGTAAGAACTATCACCTCCCTCCCACCCAGCAAAGTTCAGGCTGGGAAGGCTGTGGCAAGGAAGCTGGAGCTCTTGCAATCATCTCTGTCCTGCTGCACAGCTGTGTGAAAATGCCTCACTTCAGGTGGGAACCTTTCCTGATAGCCCCACCACATGAATGTTTTAAAATTTGTTTGAATAAGAGCTGTTATCAAGAGCTTTTCCACAACAAGGAAGCATTTGGCCTTAGCCTGATGGCAAATATTTCTGAATCAGCTGAAAGAAATATCAGATGACATCTGTAGCCTCTGCTTCCCTGGAGGAATGAGATATGGTACGATTCAGGTGCACTGTGAGGAAGCCATCACTTCTCCTGACATCTGGATAAAAAGACAACTCTGTTTACCAGAGCAACCGAGTGCACCATTCACAGAAAGAGTGTTTGTCAGACTGTCTTGAGGAGAAAAAGCATTGCTGTGCTCATATTCAATCAAATTGGAGGCATGAAAGCCACAGGAGGATGGTGGCTGGAGGCTGAGCATCTGTCTCACACATAATCTGAACACCATGGAAAAAAGAAAAGAGGTGGGGAGTAGGAGAGGAAGAAAAGTGGAACAAAACCACCCTTCAGACTTGAAAACTCTATCAGAAACAGAGACTACTACAATCATTTCCTCCCAACACACCCTGCCACTGTCACACATTGTGCCTTTTTCCAGGTCTGCAGAAAGAATCAAACACAGCTATTTCACACCACTCCTTGGTACCCAAGCTTTCCAAAAGCTCACATCTGCTCACAATGTACACTAACTAACAAGAGGGGGGGGAGAATAAATCTAAGACACATCCTCAGGGTCCTCCCTTCAACTCACTGGTGTTTCTTGTCAATTCTCTGCCAGTCTTCCTGACAGGAGCCCTGGAAATACCAACTATGATGATTGTATTGACAAATGGAAAACGTTTGGGGTTTTTTAAACAAGCCAGCTGATTTCAGAGCTACCCACCATACAAGACAGGCCCTGGCTGCTGACAAGAGCTAAAAAAATATTTGGAAGAGGATGTTAGAAAAAAAAAAAAAGTAGAACTCTCAGAACATATTCAGATTATTGGATAAGATTCTGGTTTACATTAAGACACCCCAGAAAATAATAGAAATTAAGCACAGTGATGAATAAAATTTCCTTCCTGTCACCCCACAGAATCTCACTGAAATCGGAATTGAGAACATTTCATGTGCTTAAACCAGTGAAAGAGACAAAGAATGATTTGGAATAAATTATGAAATGTAAAATTTTTAATTTTTTTTTTTCAGTCCCATAAACGCAGTAATACAGAGCAGGAATAGAAAACATTAAGAAGTCCAACAAATTTTAGAAAGGTGCTACATACATTACAAGATGACATCAAGTTAACTGGCACAGACTGCCCAGTGAGGTGTAAATTGCCCTTCAACCCTTACCATGCACAAAGTTTCCTTTCTCCATAAAAATAAAATCAGCATTGGAAGAAATCTTATTTTGCCACCAGTGACTGAAGGAAAACATGATAATATAACCAAGGCAATCATTTGCATATTACAGTGCTGCTCCACCTCAACCTACTCACCACATTTCATCCCTTCACTTCCAAATCCACGGTCTAGAAAAGCAAAAAGGAACTGCATCACTATTTCTGTTTTTACATTAGTGAAAAAAACAATAAAAAGTGTAAAAAACATCAAAATATGGATCAATTTTCCATTATTTTTCCTAGGGTCTCAGGATGCACTCACTTTTCCTATTAATTTATGCTTTCCTGTTTCTCTCCTCAGATGCACTCTAACACTTTGTTGGGTGCCAAACTAAAAAGTGAAATTTGCACAGCCTAACACCACTGCAAGTCTTGGATGCCACAGAAGGGTTAGAAGAAAGCAAAAGCTCTCCAAGCATCCCAGAGTCAAAAGAGAAAGGGAATTCTCGAGTGGTCCATTTACTGCTTTATGATCTTTTCAAAACCAAAAGGAAAGTGAGAGAGTCAGAGGCTGCAATTTCCTCTCCCTGCTTTTCATTTTATGTATTCCTCTACTTGCCACCTTCTGTCTGAGGAAAGAAGACAACCTCCCACCACCCATTTGCTCAAACATTTAAGCCTTTTTCTATCAAGATCTTAACAAAACTACCTTTGCTGTATTATGATGGCAAGATATTTGAAAATCAAGAGAACAGAGTACTGCTCTTGTTGTCAAGTTGGTTATTAACATTCAGCCCTAGTCTTGCCCAATCCTACATAGCCAGTAGAATTTAATAACATTTTAAAGTGTGATTTAAATTATTTATAATAAACACATGTACAGTCCCAAGTATCAACTTATTTAGTTTTCCAGCTATTACACAAACAGATCTCCTGGAACCTCTTGCTGGTATTGCCATAATCATTCTTAAACAACAGGGCCAAGTCACTTCCTCCTTCACTACTCACCCTCTCAGCACCTTCGTCCTCTTGGTTCACATTTAGAAAGATATTACTTTAAATTCTACGAGCTAAACACTGAACTTGCACTTCAAAAGACCACAGGGAAAAAACCAATCCATGTTGTTTGAATAATTACCAGGCCACACAAAAATTATCTTTATTTTTATGCCCTCACATTGACTCCTCCCTTCCTTTTTTATGTTTTCTGATAATTCTTCATTTAAAACAGCTGCTTATAAACAACTTCAGGCCCAAACTCAGTTCTTTCTGCAGCTTGCTTGAAGAAAGCTTAGGTTCATCACAGAGATCAAATCCACTTGAGAAGTCAAGAAACTTCATATAGCACTCACCTGGTTTGGGTTTTTGATTTATTTTGGCAATGTGAGTCCACGTGTCAGCAATCTCAGTTAATTATCTTGTTCCAGCAGTTATCCTGATTGTCCCACATCCGCCTCAGGCTAAAATGTCTGTGGAGAAGGAGGAGTGAAGCATTTATTGTGATCTGCAATGGCAGAAAACTCTGAATGAAGGGAGTGAATTCCTATTGCAAGCAAGTTTCCTCCTCTAATGCTTGCTACTGCCCAGTTTTATTGCTTTTCCTAGGAAGGTTTTATTGGAGGATGCATCTTGGTGAGGGCATTTATTGCTATAAAGTTGGGGGGGGGGGGGGGGGAGGGGTCAGTCCTCCATCATAAACATCTGATAAGAGTTAAGTTTGTAAGAGAAATTCCCATTTCTACATTTTCTTCAATTCTTAATCAATAGAAATATTTATAGGGAAATTCAGGATTTGCGCTGTTCCATATCAAAATTTCCTATTGCAGAAAGACATGGAGACTACTCTCAGAATATTCCCATTATCCATAAGAAAATTTAGATGCTTTTTCTGCTAATCAACTAGCTCATGGGTAATAAGTAACTTGATCATGGGTAATGTGTAACTTTTTATACCTGAAAATTGAGGAAATTTAAGAAAAGTTTGAGGGAAATTCATCTTAGTGTATCAGATCTCAAAAGGTCTTGTGACTTTGACATCTGGACACTAAAGTAAGTTTTTAAAAATTAGTCTGGGTTCATGAAAAAACTAAACTAAAAATCTCTTATTTCTTTTAAAGGTATTACTCTCTTTGAATTGCGTCATTTCATTTCATCAAACCATTATATCAAGAAACAGTAAATAACTTCCAGAAACCTTGTTATGCATGTTCTTCTTATTTTTTTGATTCCTAATTGCCACTTTAAACTTCTGCATCAATTTTTGCTTGAACACCCCTGCAAAAGAACAGGATACAGTTTCCACTTTTCAGGACTACTGCAGCAAATAGAGGAAGCTGATCTATTACATCTAATGATTTGACAAGTGGGAGCAGAGTTATTTGAGGGAAAAAAAGGAAGCTTTTATTCTGCTCTTAATGGAAGACAGAAGTGCTATCAGAATGGGCATGAGATTCTTTTCCTTTGATACTTCAGTAACAGTTAATTATCATAATACCTTAGAAATGTAAGCTGAATTATTCAGGCTAATGCACTCCTGAGGGGGTTTGAGTGACTCCAGAAAAATTGCACTGTGGCTTGGATTGTATAACTGCTTTTGTTGGTGTGTCTTCAGAAAAGAGTGGGAAGGAGTTCTAATAACAAATGGCAATTTGAAGCAAAAAGAATACTTCTGCTTTTATGGGTGCCACTCAAACACCACACTGAAGTGCATGTAAAAAGGGACCATTTATTAATTAGTATAAATGACATAAATTATGTCCTATTTCTTACAGAGATGCTCTGTGGCATAACCCATTTTTTTGCTGTAAGATAGTGGATGAATACAAGCTCCTTAAATTGCCTTTTCTAAGCCCGTGTTCAAAACTGCCAAGTGTTGAACAAAGGGGAGAACAAAGTTTTGGTCTCCACAAGGCTTCCCCAAATGAAATTCTGTGCACCTTCAATTGATTCCTAAAGGCACCATTAAGCTGGGCTGAGGACTTGAGCTGTTTCACAGATGATTGTATCCTCCCTCTCTACTCCAGGCCAGCTGCAAATTGTGTGGCTTCTGTCTGCCACCTGTGGGGACTTGAAAGCTGAAAGGGGAACCAGCAAAGTGCCTGTGAAGCAGAGCACAGCTCTGCCTTCATGTCCAGTTCTAGAGGAGAAAGGATGGGAGCAGCTTCATCTCATGGCACAGGTTCTCTCTACCTGACTGGGCCTCCGTGCCTGCTGGCAGCGAGCGTGACACTTAGGGACGTGCCTGTGCTGGATTCAGTGACCTTAAAATACTTCTCCAACCTAAATTACTCTGATTCTGTGAAGTCATTCTTGCTTATGAAGCAAATTGGGCTGGAGTTATGATAAAATACGTAAACTGCTCTGCATGCTGGAAATCTAAAATTCTGCCCCTGAGGTTTTTTGCAGTATTGAAGAGAAGCTCCTGTACTACAAAGGAGGCTCTGTTGCTCTGACTCAGCTGGGTAAGAGTGCTGAGCACACCATGAGATTCACATCCCAGACAGTGAAGTACCCCTGAATAATTAAAGCAAATACAAATAAAAAGGTGACCCTTGGCTATGGAGTATTTTAGTCTGTTGGAACTATAAGGTTTTTAATATATTGAACTTCAACAGGTGAAGACAGTGCTTCCTTCTCAGTCAGAAGATTAAAGCTGCATATGAAACCCAATGTGATGCTGTTTCTAGATACCTTCTGAGTGCAGTTTTTGCAACAATTCTCAATCTCTATTTCAATGAAAAAGGTAAGGCCCTATTTCAAGAAGGCTGGCAATGGGTAAGCCCTCAGGAATAAGCAGGTAAAGCATTCCTCCTTGCTGAAGGTACTCTGCCAGTGCCTCTTCAGTTGTAGATATCAATTGTTATAACTCCTTGGGAAGTTTTATTTTACTTTTCAAACCAAACACCTATGAACTGTAACACACACAGAAAAAAATCCACTATCTGTTTTAGCTACCATTTAAAAAGTGGCAGAAGTTTACCATAGGATGTGTCTGGGTGGAATGATGCATGTTAATGGCATGGCTGCAGTGCCAGGCTGCTCAGATAAAAACAGCATATGAGACCAGCCTCTGATGTATGCTTAGAGTTCCAGCTCAACATACACAGAATGTATTATTTCTTGAGAGAAAGAACATTTTGTGTTTTGAGAACTCCAGACTGATACTGGAAGAGCACAAGCCAGCTCTTCTTCCACATTTGTCTTTCAATGCATCACCCCTCCCCCCAAAAAAAAAAAAAAAAAAAGAAAAGAAAAAAAGCTGAATAGATCAAGTACATGACATAGCAATTGTCTGGAAAGCAAAAGGGCTCAATTCCAGGCTGTCAGCCCTATATCAAATTTCTCCATAAACTTCTTGGAGGACTTTTCAGAATGTCATGAAAATAGAGCAGTCCCAGGAGGGTGCCATTTGGTACTCCAGAGCGTTCTCCTTCTATTTGCAAAGAAATATCACAGGAACAGCCTGTTCTCATGGTGGGATGGGAACTAACCCTCTCCATAACATTTTCAGTGCCAAGCAGCAAGCCCCCATCTGTCTGCCAGCAGGAGAGAAAGAAAACAAATGAAAAATGGAAAGGAGAAGCAACCAGAACTTGGGCATAGGAGAGAAACATCTGCTAAAGGGACAGAAAATTAAAAAAAAAAGGTTCTGAGAGAGAATCAGACAAAGAATCATAAAGCAGGTAAAAACATAGCCATGTTCCCAAAAATGAGAAAGAGAGAGAGGAAAAAACAAGTGGTGGCCATAAAAATAAATTTTTAGAAAGAAATGAAGGAAAACAAAGCAGATGTAGTGTAGGTATTTACCTGTGTTAATAAAGAGAGGTGTGATGAACAGAATGGCTGAATAACAGTGGGTTCTGACCCAATATATGGGCTTAGTCATTAGATTTGGTCTTAGTTTTTCAGCTTTTGAAATCCATGTCATTAAAAAAAAAAAAAATTACATGAAAGCTATTTTCCATATTTGCACAGGAATTGTGAGGGGGGGGAAAAAAAGTAGCCACTTACCTGCAAACTTCCTGAGTTTTTCAATTGTTCCAGTACGAACTGATGAGCATTCCTGTGTGCCTGGATGAAAAAAATGTTGGTAAAACATTTTAAAAATAGATTTAAGAAATGAAGATAAAATGGAATTAAGTACAAAGTCCCTAATCTTCCTGGAGATACACACAAGTAGCTGCCACAGATGGAATGATCATTCAGCAAAATGATTCAGTAATAAAATTGCTGTGATAGACTGTTAGTCCTGAACATTTCAGATTTAGAAATTGGATTCCTAGAATCACCTTACAAACAGTCATGCATGAAAAATATAAATAACATCTGATTTTTCTTTTGTTTTGTGACAGCTTCATTTTGAGCACCTAGATATCATTCTTTGGAACATTTTCTTGAATTTTTAACTTTTTTTTAATGTAACAGATACAACACTTTGTTTCTGTATATAAATTTTCTGCCTTAGTTTCACTAAATCCAGAACAAGACAGCACAATAATTCATAGTTACTTCATGCATGCTGCTGTGAGACTGATTAAACAAATGCTTTCCCAAGGCATTGCAAAGGAAAGTTATTCAGCTGTTGCAGGTTTCCATTGCTGATACCCAAATGCAACAGGTAACAGCCATGAATTTAGATTATCCTGCAGCATATTCCTGTAATACTCTTTATTCTGTGTATGTAGTTTTCTGACTCTGTCAGCATTCATGGGAAATGCTTAGCTACTACAACATTCTTGTTTTCTTATATTTTACCAGAATTCTAAACTCTTAATAAAACTCAATGACAGCTCCCAGTACTTTTTAGAATTTTATCACAGCTGCTCATTATAATATTAAAGGTGGTCCCAATTTGTGGCCAGTCTTGAACAAGCAGAAATGTATCAAGTATTTAGAAAAGGAGAAGGGAAAAAAATAGACACAGATTTTCTTCTATGCTTTGATCTTTCCTGTTCTGTTGTCTCATGCAAATTATTTTACCTCTTAGTGATACTTTCCTGGTGGTGTATCAGAGATAATTCACAGAGGAAAACATACCTGACTCTACATACAGCAGGAGCATTTCTAAAAAAACTTCTAGATATGTACAGCCTTTGATGTTTATTAGTCTCACTGCATACTTAAAATTCAAATCAAGGCATCAGAAAACCCTTGAGACAAATGCATAATTCATATTTTCTATACTTGTTCTATGTATTATATCAGCTTTTATTGATTTCTGTTCATGGAATATTCACAAAATAATAAAACCCTCAATAATATTATATATTCTAACTTTTTATCTCATTAATTTATTCAGAGCCAACTTCTAAAAATATGACCCTAACGTCATTATTTATTTACCTTAACTAGTGTTATAAGGGCCATTTTTTAGATTAGTAAATTACCAGGGGTTGTAGGACTTATTGAAACACACATCAGCATATTTGCCCAATTATTTTAAGGAGGCCTTTCCTTCTCACTGAAAGCAAAGCTGATCATTTTCTCTTACTGTACAACTGCATCCCATATCAATAGGGGATGGATATTTCCCCTTCATTTCTGATTGAAGAAATTATTTTAATGCTTGCTGTATAGGAAGCTCTTGTTATTTTAGATTTGTCTGTGTATTTTATTCGCCTGTCACTGTCACAGTTTGGTGTGGCACTTGCCATTGAGATGATTCTACAGCTGATGACAGCACATTTTTGTAAAATATTTGTCAGCATGACTGAATCAGGTACTCTGAGATCAGCTGCACCTCAAAGAGGTTACAGTGTGTCCAGAGGGTGCTGTAGGAAAATCAAATTGCAGAGGATTTAAAGGGAGTAAAAAAGGGACCTAAAACCCAAAACCCTGAAAAGGGTGCTAAAAGACTTCTCTGGAAAAAAAAAATCAAATCCGTGGATACACCTGGGAATAAGAAAAAGCCTTCAACCCTTACCTACAGGACATCAGCAAAATCTATTCAGTGGTTCAAATCCAGATTTATAGAGCCCAGCTTAAAAGCATTGACTTTTTATTACCTAGTACATAAATTTACACACTATAATAAAATTTTACTCATTATGAAGTAACATGTAATTAATCAGAGGGATAGAAAGATACCATCTCATGAGGGCTGATAGAATTGTTGTCAACCAAAATTTTCCAGCTCTTCCATTTGAAAATAAGTGAGAAGCAGTTTTCAGATAAAATTTGGAATCTGAATTTCTGAAATATACCTAGAATATAAATAGGATCACAGTCTGAGTTTCTTATGCACCCATTCTGTGGTGAGAAGTACCTCTGGCCTTGATTTTTTGGAGTATTACAGTGCTTTTCCTAATTCACATAAGAAGGTGAGTAAAACAAAGATACACAAAGCTGAAGGACAAAGACTTGCCGCTGCATCCTGTAAAATTAAAATGAAAAAAAAAATCAAAAGAAAATCAAAATCATCTCAGAATGGGCCACTTCTCAACCATCCTAAGAGTAGTAAATATGGTGCAAGTTATGCTTAAGCCAGCATTTGCTGAAAGAACATTAGTCCAGGTGGAAGCAGTTACTCCTTTCACAATATCTGTTGGATTATAAGATCATTATTGCAAATCAGTTTCCTATTTTTTGTTGATAAATCATCTAAAAATTGAGGAAAGTCTTGAAGCATAATAATTTCCTAGTATAAAAAAAAATAAAAATCTGGGTTGTTTTTTTTTTTTTTTTTCCATGTAAATGTGTCTATATATGGAGGGGAAGGAGGTGGAAGGAATCTGACCCTGTGTTTTCAACGTTTTGCACTTGAGGAATTATTTTTTTGCACTGAGTTAGCCCACAGAATGTATAATATGAAACAAAAAGATTATAGAACCTATATTTCTGTGGTATGACTTCCTAAAAGGTAACAGGCCTATTGGAGACAGGATCTGAACTTAGTTCAGTCACAATTTCTGGAATAAAGATAAAATGGAAGATAAAAAATAGCAAGATTTTCACATGATTTCAGCAATCTACAAACCCCCCACAGCTTTCTGTAACATCACTTCTCACAAATGGTCACTGCAAGACCTTCCTTAGTGATCTCTCAGCTACAACAGAGAAGACAAAAATACAGCAAACTCCAGCCCATAATTCCTCAGGTCCTTCTGGTAGCTCTGGCAGGGAGTCTCAGCATTCATCACACACTGAACGAAAATTTTAGGGAGTATCTAAGGGAAAAAACCTCTTTGAACTGCATTTTTATGCATCACTTGGACCTCACAATCTGGTTTATAGCTATCAGTTCTTTAAAGAGCAGAGCACATTCAGAGTAATTGTCAATTTTAGCATTTCATCTTCAGAGGGACAGATGCACAATGAAGAGCAGGAAGTGCTGCAGCTCGGTTTTACCTTGCACACCAAAAGCTGGATTTGTTTTTGTAACTGCACTCATCCAAATGCAGCCAGATGTACCCTGGAATGGTTTGCAGGGCTTGTGCTGCCCCACAGGGTACTGTGGAAAGGCATAAGGATGTTCTTTTTCTCATATCCACCCCTCATTACTCATGGTTTACTTCTAGGCTTAGTTACCAGCTGTAAGCCATTCTCATCAATTCCCATGCAAGCAACTGCAGGATTTTAGAAGACTTTAATTTTATAAAATGGCCCATTTTTAAAGAGAACTTTCAATAGGCATGGCTAAAATGGCAGTGCCTATATTGACAAATTCAGTCAGAAAAAAAAAAAAAAAAAAGAGAAAAGCCTCATCTCAAATCATAGCCAGCTTATTTATCACACTCAAGCTGCCAAGTATGGCTGTGCAAAATCTGTCAGTTTTTAAATGCTACTCTTATTGCATATTCAAAGCCTCTTCAAAGAATATTTCCTTGAGTTACATCGCATGCAGCCACCCACACCTCCCCACGTCCTGCCTACACCTCCAAACAATTCAGGTAGCAGGGTGACAGAGCAACATTAACCCATCACAGCTGAAGGGTTATGTAGGGTTTTATTTCTGATTGGGAGTTTTTTAAAGACAAAAATAGAACAAACCCCCCCTTGCCTTTTTCAACATTAGGCTTCCTAATATCTAAATTCTCTTTTGGAGACTATTCTCACTAATAATGAGTGCTGGCTGCTAGAAGCCCTTTAGGTAATGATTTCTGCAGGAAGTCTTGTTAAACAAAAATGTAAGAAATAACAACCTCACCCACCAGAACTGCATGTTGTGAATGTTTGTACAGCAAAATTCCAGCAAGGATTCCATTCTGCCACTTCAACTCCACAGAGCAACACTTGGCTCAAGATGAACAGCTCACTTTAGATGAAGGGATTTAGTTGAGGGAGGGAAGGATTACTCACCATGAGTTACATAGCAGAATTTGGTCAGAGAAGTCAGCCTTTGCAATATCAGCTGGGAAATGAGTATTCAAAAAAAAAAAAAAAGTATGAAGGAGGATCAACTACTGTCTTAATTTAAGCAGGAACTCTGGTTTTAATTCATCTAATTGTGTTAAACTGCTAATAGGCTAATTTGAAGAGCCCAGCACATTCAAGAGGCTGGTATTTAATTAACAAAATCACGCTTCACACAATGCCAGACAAGGGGTCAATCCTTGAATGAGAAGCTCCCTTGAGAGGAAAAGGCACAATTAATGCTGCAGAAGCTTCTCATTCATTCTCCTGCTGCTAAATATCACTGATTGGGAAGGACACCATTGTTTCTCAGTTACTTTTTTTTTTTTGGCAAAGCTTTTCCTCTTTTCCTTGTCTCTTTATCTGACCCCTCTATCCTTTCCTCTAGTGGATTTTGACCTCTATCTGGCTTGATGCATTTGGGATTATATTTATACACTCAACCCTGAGAGTATTATCCATGCATATTTCTGCCATGGACACAGGAGTTTCAATGATGCCATTTTAGTGTCCACCTAGAAGTTCCAACCCTGTGCCAGCAAAATAGCTTCTCCTGGCTTAAAAGGATTTTACACGCCCCTAAAAATACTGGGCAGACTTCAAGGTGTTCCTAAAAATGTTTCAAGCTACTATGCCTGTCACCCTCCATTCCTTAGCTCCAGGATAAGACCTTGTAGGTGTTCATTACCTCAATTCAATTTTATTTCTAGGTATTGCTTGGCGTGAAAATAATGAAAATAAGGAAAAATAATCCAGCCCCTGTTAGGACAACATGCACACACCAAACAGAAGTAGTGAGAGCTTCTGGGAATGTTGAGCAAGAAGAAGAGATTATTTCAACACAAGACATTTTAACAAGCAAAGACAGACTGCTTAGTGAACACATTCAAGAGTCCTGGCAGGCATGATTATGTAGGTAGAATGCAGAATAATTTTCAGTCAAGGAAATTTCTTTCTTGCTCCTTAAGTCAGGGCATTTAAAAATCGAAGTTTACTATAGCTCAACTGAAGAAACATTCAGGAGAGTATCTATAAATAGCCCTGAGGATATTTAAAAGGTAGTTTTTGTCAGTGGCAAGATACTTTTACAATTAGAAAACTCTGCCTAGGGTTCTTTTAACCACAATAGCCTTTCCTCACCAGCCAGACTCCTCAATTAGCACTAAGAGTTGCTGCTGGCTCAATACTTCCCATAACTAATACTGTGCTTGTTATCCTCAAGTGTTTAAATTAAGATTAGTGAACTTCTGTTATTTACTACATGACACTTACTTGGTGTTGACCTTAAAGAGAAGGTGTTTAAATGTATATGAACATATATTCATAACACTTCAGGAAAAAATTTACATTTATATTGCATGGAAAGACTACAGCTTTCTCTTTCTGGCATTTCTGGTTCTTACAGGCTTTTTTCTATGGACAATGTTAATGACTTATAAAGGGTAAGACTTTTCTATTTTAAAGAAAATGTCACATTACCACAACATATGTGGAATACATGATTCTTCCCTGCAATTCAATCTGTACACAATACTTGAGCAAAAGATCAAGTACAGCATCTTTTGAAAGCAAAATAATTAAGAACCAATCGAAAACAATAGTGGGAGGGCAATGGGGAATGTGTGGGCAGCCTTTGGTAATAATCCAATAAAAAGACAAATTACATTTACATTCTATCAGCAAATAGATTGATAAAAAATACTCATTCATTGGACACAATCTCATTCCTTTTAGGCTTCAGCAATATGTTCTCCTCACTTCACAGCTGAAATAGCTGCTTTCAGAATTACTTCACAGGTCTGAAAACTAGTCCCTGGAAAAATGTCACCTCTGTTCTCTTTTCCCTATTGTATTTGTGTGATTCACCATGAATGTTCAGCAGTCTTAGGCATAAAACTTTGGTTGCAGCAGTGCAATTATAGAAAAAAGCAATTTTATGGTCTATCTTGGGAGAAAAAATAGCATTTTGTTAAGAATGTAGGTATGATTCGTCCTGTGCACCTCTGTGATCTAACTGTAAGAACTATGAAAGTCCTTTACCATTGTCTCTCAATTGTTATGTCAGAATTAACCAGTAGAAATTAAACTCATTATGAGAATAATTTCTAGTGGAGCTTTCAGTAAAACATTCACATGCCCACAAAATATATCCTGTACAATCCTTTACATCTTCAATATATTTAAATGGAACAAATATTTGAATCAGCAGTTAAACTCTTTTCTCTAGGTGAACAATACCTTAAAAACAAAGATTATTCAACATTTCATGTTAGACTGAGCCTTCACATCTGTTCCACCCCCTAATTGCAAGTACAAAAGGAACACAATCCTGAATTACACCTTTAAAGTTAGATTAAGTGATTTAAATGCCTGTGTATGATCCTTGATCAGTGCAGGACAGATTTACACAGCTTTTCTTGTAGCTTAGTGGAACTTATATATTTAGTTTCCTAACGAGCTTAATTAAAAATTAAGAAATAGGTTCTTCCTGGAGAGTGTGAAAATCTCTCATACAACATAATTTATATAATAAATTCATCACAATCCAAAGCTTCTCTTGTACATTCTTGAGAATGTAGTCACAGAAGCATTGGTAACAATGTTCTGATCTGTGACATCACTCTCAGATGCTGTTTCAAAGTCAATTCTAAGACATTTTGTAATCTTCAAATTGTTACTAAGCATCACTACAAAGAAAAACTATTAGAAAAACAATAAATGGCATTCTCTCCATAGTGCAGATACACAGTCCTTTAAAAACTCCACATTCATGTAAGAAACAAAAAAGAGAATACACAAACACTGGAACTTTACAGCCAATAGGTTCTACATGGAAATTTCAATATATTTTTGCCCAAATTGGTCTTATCTACTTTATTTATGTAGTTACAAATGCAAGGGCTTCATAATAATCTTGAGGTCCTACATCTGTTGGTTTTCTTACATTTTTACAACTATTTAATGGTCTCTATTTAATAATAAATTTAACAATTTCCTTAGAGAATGTGCCTGTGGTTCCTAGCAGCCTCTGGAGCCAGCAGTGTGTGAAGCCCTTTATCAGAGAGGGGGGAAAAAAAGTTCTTTTTGTTCATCAGATTTTCATTTAAGACCTACTGAATAAAAACAAAGCAGCAGAGAATATGTCCAACAGAAATTTACATCTGCTTCATTTTGAAGCATTTTAGAAGAAAACTTCATAGGAAAAGAGATATCAAACTGACACTTAGCAGGTAGACATTTCTTGGCCTCTGCCTGGACTGGAATCACACTGGAGGTCCCAGAGGTAAATTATCAGCTTTTTTCCTTGTTACAATTTTCAGGATCTTATACCAATAACCTGAAACATCTCTACATCTTTGTTTCAAAACAATGCCTTGGGAGCAGAGTAATGAAAATGTCTCACTGCATTTATGCAGAACATCTAAGTGTGAGGAATTCAGAATAGAATTGTACTTTTTAATCCTTATCTCCTCCATTAGATAGAGAACTTGGAGTACATTTAGTTGAATTACAGGTTTAAGATGTTTTCACTATTTCATGAAAACCTACTATTAAAGTGGCTGCTTTATCAGAAATTGGTATTTTTGTGTCAAAAATATTTTCCTCATAGTTAGAAATAATTTCTTTCATGCATTCATAGAAACCCTGCTACCAGAAAAAAAAAAAAAAGAAATCAGTGGATTTTTGTAGGAATCAGTGTTTTTATTAGGGAAATTAGGGATTGGAGTAATCAACAGGATTCCTTCTTTCACCCTGAAATTAATCTATTCTGCACCCCTGCACTACATCACTAGAATATCTCTGAATAGATATCATATGAACAGCATAGTTTGTCCAAATTCTATAAACTTTGTGTAACAAGAAAAAAAGAATAGTTTCATGATGCCTGCTACTGAATTGGGTTTTGACATCTGAGTTTTAATAGACTTCAGGTTTTTTCTCTGTTCCAAGAGAACCAGAGAAATAAAGTCTGATTTATGCTTTAAATATGTTCCATATACATATTTAGTTCCCTAAAATCCCTGATGCTCAACATTATTTCACAATCTTATGTGGCTTTCAATTTTTTCTTTCTTTAGATGTTAGAATGTCCTAAGAAAGCAAAAGAGAATAAAGAGTCACATACATGAGGAGGGATGCCTAGGTGAGCAAACATGTGAATATATTGTGATTTAATTCAAAGGGCCATTAAATGCTGAGAATTTAACTGAATCTCAGCAGAAAATTACAATTCAGATTATTACAGAAGGAAAAAAATAACTGAACTCTGGGGCTGTTCTTTACTAATATAAACTCTGACATGTCAACTAACTGGCTGGCCTGTGGAAATTAATGCCACCAGATCCAGACTCGTGCCTTTGGTTTTCTCAAACTACTTTATCTTTCAGATTCTATTTTTGCTGTTAAGAATGTTTAAATTTTATTTATGCTGCAGCTTTTCAGCATTCTCTCAGTATGTTCATTTTTTTCCCAAAATATTAAAAGATTGACTCTCATTACAAACTCAAAAAAAACCCCAAAGCAACCAAAGCCAAACCAATAGCAAAAAATATAGAATGAAAGACCCTAAATGTGTTGTATCAGTTAAATAGAGTTAAATATCAGTATAAAATTAGATAGTTTATTCATACATTGCCTTGGTACGTATACCACCATCTTGTCTGTTAAGACCTTCAGCATATTAAAGATTCTAGCTACTTCCTCACAAAAAAAAAAAAAAATAAATCTATCATAGACATGCTCAATATAAAGAGAGGAAAGTCATGCTGAGATCTCTTCTGCTTTGGCAGATTAGTCGGAGACAAAGTATTTCAATACAAAGGAACAAAAATTTGGATTCTTAGAAAAAGGGAAAGAGGCTGCATGTGGATACAAGAAGAAATGGAGTTTAGGAGGGTATAGAAACTTCTGTGCTTTAGTATTTATTAGTAGCAACCACAACTGCAGCACAAATGACTGATGAGTGAATATTTGTGTGGCTTCAACAAGCTTCATTATTCAAAAGTGGTTTTTTCCTTCCCTTCATTTCCTATTCACAGAAACCCTACTGATGCTCTAATCAGGCATATTGGACATTTACAAATTAGCATAAGTTTAGCATATCACAATTATTCACTTCAATATCTATACTCCCCCTCACATTACTAGGAGCAGATGAGAACATTATCAATTTCCCTTTAACACAGGCCTCAAAAGTGATCTTTTTTCCTCCATATTCCAGCTTTAAAAACAATCTCCCAACATCATCCTTACATGCTCAACAGTACTGAGTATTTGCTTTGTTTAATGCTACCTTTCCATACTCAGAAGTGTTTCAGATTTTCTGTTGTCATTACTGTGAATTGAGGGGAGTTTCAACAATTAGGTTCTTCAAAGAACAGATTTTTGTGCTCTCATCTGAAAATGTCAGGAATTAATGAACTCATAATGAACCCTGCGTGTCACTGAGATGCACACAACAAAATATATCACCTACCTTGATAGATAGTGACAAAATTTTTTGGGAGAAAAACAGTGGTCCAACACTTAAAGTCTCTTTTTCTGGATCCCAAACTCTTGAGAATTGTGCCAGTTCCCTATTTCAGCCCCATAATGACCAATATTTAGCTCAGGATCTGAAGTGTTCTAGCAAAGACTGGCACAACAGGGGAACCAGAAAGGAAGGGCAAGATCTCATCAGTAAACAATTCTTTAATTGCTTTTATTCTGGCCTTTCAAGCATGCACTTTTCCACCCAGAAATGACATCATCTCTCTGCTGAAGCACTCACGAAAATTTACTTCCTCTATTAATTTTGGGTGTTTTGGGGCTAACTGAAGATGTTAGATGCAGTATACAGAAACAGATGAATAGCTGGAATCTCACAGAAGCATGACATCATGTAATCACATATGAAATCCTCATAGTGATCAAAAAAATTTGGATTCCACAGAAGACTGTCACCCAGAGAAAATGAAATATATTAATGCCCCATAGAACCAGTGACAGTCACCCTTTTTTACTCCTTATTGAGAATTTTTTCATCTTGTTGTTCTCTCCAAAACATTTATAATTATTCATAGCAGAGAGAGAAGTCAGTGAACTTGAATATTCAACCTCAAGTCACTGCCCTTTTGTCTGTATTTATCAGGAATTGCATCACCTATAACTTCTTTAGTTCTGGAGATGAGGAGAAGAGGTTAGGATTAACAATTCAGAGCTTTTAATGCCTCTTATGAGAAGTGATTTAATGGACTGACCTTTTTGGAGGCATTCATGACAATGATGAGAAAGAAAACAGCTTAGAATTTTCTCTATGAACATGGGGCTTACACAAGGCTTGTGAAATACTGGTATCATTGAAATTGACTTACATACCTTAATTAAATTTGTTTTCCCTCTTCAAAAGGTGTATGCCACCAGGAAAATTATATGTAAAACATGCAAGCTACATGTAAAGGCAAATTCATAAGTATGCGAAGAGGTGTCAACTCAATTTTCCTGGAACACTCTCACAAACAGAGTGAAAATCTGTTTTTAGCAGTGTTTTACTGCTCTGTTCCTTCCTGGGAAGCTCTTTAGAGAATCCCCAAATCACTTCTTCTCCCTTCATTTTTTTTCTTGGAATCTTCCTTTACATTTGATGGGAAATCCTAAATTCCTTACCAAAAGTTTTGTGAGGTTCTTCTCTTCTACATCCTGGAATGTTTTAGCAAGTTTTTTTTACCTAAACTTTCCCCCTTTTAGAGGTACCAAATAGCTTCTTTGATTATCAAAAACTATCATGTGTGTATTGCATAGAAAATACACAATTACATCCTCCCACACTGCAGGGCTGAAGACAAAAAGCACAGAAAGCAGCTGACAATAGAGAGGCATAAACACTTCTCTAAGCAATAATTTTATCCATCTTCTCTCTTTTTTAAAGTAAGATGTACACGAGGAGCCAATATTGTAATAAAATCTTTGTACTTGTTATTGCAGTGGGTTCCTTAGGACTGTTATTTGAAAGTCAGCTGCTGAAATCTGGTACTGAGAGCTGTCATCTGCTGCCTGCCTACAAGCTGCCAATAGATTTTCATTTCTATTGCCATGGAAACAAAGGTTGGCATGACTTCGAGAAAAAGAGGGAAGAAAAATAAAATTTTCAAAAAGTATTTTAGACAGCCAGAGTTTCCAAACTTTGACCCAAGATGGAATTCATCTTTATTACTCAGAAAGGTCGCTCTGAAAGGGTCAGGCAGGGAAAGTGCCTGGCATTGTCCCTTCCTTGTCTGATCTCCCAGCTGTCAAAACTGTGAGCCTGGCCAGATTAAGTCATGGATACCTTCTCTCTAAAGCAGCTGCCTTTCCAAGGCAATCAGGAATGGCAAAGGAGGATGAATATCTGGGATTTGTCTCACCTGGAAGCAGGACAGAGATGAATCAATGTGCCCTGTGTGGGAACCTGCAAAGGATTTGACAAGCATCACAATCACTTCAGGGCCTGCCTAAACACTCCCGTACCCAGAAAATACTTTAATCTGTAGGAGCTGCATTTCTCATTGCAAGCAGAAAGCATTTGTGAACTGTCAGCTAAAGAAGCTTTTGCAATATCTGTTTAATAGAATCATCATAGGAGTCAAAATCCACCCAACTGTAAGGTGGAACAACCCTGTCACAGATTTAGTAGCCATTCCCTGAGTCTGTCAGGTATTGAAAGGTTCATGCAGCTGTTCAGTTGTTTTTATTACACCTAACAGTGGCAGACTAGAAATAGAGCTTCTATAAACACAAGCTTCC
This sequence comes from Cettia cetti, assembly GCA_013401135.1. Lineage (NCBI taxonomy): Eukaryota > Metazoa > Chordata > Aves > Passeriformes > Sylviidae > Cettia > Cettia cetti. The sequence goes on from VZUI01047393.1 coordinate 120,956, forward strand.
TTTCAACCATTTTTTCTCCCTGACACTTTGACTTAATTTGTTACCAGCTGTCATTAACTGTGGAAATTATCCCAACTTTTCCATTTTTTCCTCAAGTATCATTCATTGTTTTGAGCAATCATTTAACTTTTAAAATTAGCACAAGGAAGACTACAGTTTAATTAACAATTGGAACACACTGTTGATCTCAGCTTAGTTATCTGGTGTATTTATGGTATTTTCATTAATTTTTTTTAATGATGCCTTGCTATTGACTGCTTGGACCGTCTGTCCATTACAGCTCCTGTCTGCTGCACATTTTCCCCCCGTTTCTCAACTTCTCTTTGAATGACCTTTTCTTTCCTTTCTTTTACTTGAAGAGCACTAGAAGGGACCTGCTGGTGTTTCTCCTTGATCTGTGAAGTGCCCCCTGTGCTGTTCTCTAAATTACAATGTGTAAACCAGAGGCTTAAGCACCTTGAAGCTCCTGCAACACAATTTTTCTTCAGACAGTACATCATCTCCTGAGATCATACAGAGGAAATAGATTCTGTGGGCAGTATTGTGCCTGCAGAACTTCCAAAACTACTGCCCTAAACACAATCCAAGGCTACAGCAATCAAGGGCTACAGTCAGATATTCTGGTTTAACATGATGTTTCCAGACCAGTAGGGTGGAGCAGCAATCAGGGTTAGCAAAGGGAACAGAACACTACCACAGCTATTATTTCAAGGGCTCAATAGCAGTTTCTCATGGAAGTAAGCAGACCTCTCTGTTCCCTCCATACTCCCTATCCTTTATTAAATTATTTTTAAAAGAAGTTTACTCTAGCCTATATCAAAACTGGATGAGAACTCACAGTACATAACAATTTGGTCTATATTTGGGGTTTAGGATTATATTTCCATTCTTCTAATTATATATGGAAAGGGTAGCAGTGGCTTTCTCAAAATGAACAACAACAAATGATTATTTAATCATGCAATCACTACCACAGGAGGAAATGAAGAGCAAAACAAGAAACATCACATGGCTCACAAGGAAGTGCAAGAGCTGCTAAGTGGCAGTGTCACTCCCCTGCCAGCCCACAGGACTTGGGGAAGCAATCAGATCCTGATGACCTGTAGATATTTACCCCACCTTCAAAGCTTGTTTCAAAAGAAACTTAAGAAAAGTCCTGCGATGAAACTGCTCTGTTCTGCTTTGACAGCCTTCCTGAGCACCTCCCGTGACCAGGAAAAGGATCTCCAGGGGATTCTAGGCACTCTGAGAGGATGAGATAGAGCAAGGGAGGTCAGGAATAATGAAGGTGGAGAGAGCAAACAAAGGCAAAGACAGAAGTGACACTCAGAATTAAGAGATGGAAGAAAGGGCAAGCAGCACTGAAAAAAGATACAGTTTTGTTTTGGGTTTTTTTGCCCAGTGGAATCAATTGTGCTTCACAAAATGTCAACATGCTGCTCAAAAGAGGGATCAAGGACACAAAATTTAAGGAAAAAAGAGGATTCATGAAACTGCTACACAAACATTCCTCAAACAGCCCCAAACTACAGGCTAAAATTTTGTGTTCAATCAGCTCCTGCAGTGGGTGAGACCCACAGCCACTGGCCCTTGCACTTCCATCAGATTTCCTTGCTGTGGCTGCCAGGGAATCCTAAACTTGCCTTCCCTCCCAGGTCCAATAAGCCACATTAAGGGTTGTTTATTTCAGTCACTAATCTCATTTCTTTGCCAATACTACTGCCATTTGAAATACTAAGCTTTTGTCACATGCAGTTTTCAGTTTTTCAAGTTGCTAAATTTTTTAGCTTGAACATTTAAAGATTCTCTGAAAGTTTAGGTCTTCTTTTAAGAAAAAAAAAGTAAAGAAATATTTTAATTCCTACTATTTTTTATGGTTAAGTCAAGCATCAAGCCACAAATTTTTGTCATAATTATATGATAAAATAGGCTTGACACAATATCAGAGAAGACATAGCAGGCAGAGAGTGAAGCATAATTTGCTGCTCCTAAATGATTTATTTTTCAAGACCAAACTCAGAAAGCTACTGAACAAAAAACATAAGGATGGACTGGAACCTCTGTCAGACATACCTAGGAAACTCAGTGCCTGATCATTTTCCAAACACTGCTTTTCTGAAACTCTGGACTCCTCTTCTGGGGAGCTCTGGCTGGACTTAAGAGTTTGTAGCTGAAGAAAACACAGACACTGCTGTGAAAAAAAGATCGTGGACACAGTGCAAAGAGACAGGAATTTTTCTGGGCCTGTCTCCAAAAAGAGTAACTGTTGGCTAGGCTTTGCAATTAAGTGGGATTTTATTTTATTTTTTCAGGGGCTTAAGAACTTGTCAGGACCACTGGAAAACCTGTGGCTTCTTACAGGCACATTAAGCCTGGCAGGAGACATTACCTTCCCCTCTCTGAGCCAAGCACTCCAAAATAATGCTCCCATCATCTGGTCAGTCTCCTGCCCTCTAAGCCTGAAGAGCCAGCTACATGAAGTGACAATCAGGGAGAGGAGGCATCTTTGGAAAGAGTTTCCCAAGTCACTTTGGCCTGTCACATACCTGCAGGGAGATCACTCCACACAGTTGCCCCCCAGAAGCTGGCAGTTACTTACATTCTGTGCTTCTGCACAAAATAAGTCTGATTTCATTATTTCAAGCACCAGCTACCTCCATAGAACTTCATTCCTGAGCAGCATCACATGGAGAAAATATTTCCCAAAGACTTTTCAGAAAAACACTTTGGTGCCAGCATGGTCACAGCACACTTTGTATGTGGAAGTTGCTCAAGTATGAATGATTTTGGCCCCTTGGAGAATTTCACACATGGAGCTGCTGCTTGACAAAGCCCAGTGCAACAGCATCTGTTCTCCAGCGAGCATCTCTTGGAGTGTCAGTGACAGTGCTCTCATCAGAGCTTTGTTTCTAAAGAAACTAAAGAAATGTGTAACAAAACTTGACACATGTTAAGATATTTTTTGGCACAATTGAGAGCAGGACAGAATTCTCCATTTATAAAAAAAATGCAATTATTTTCTCAGGAGGGGTAATTTAAAACAAGCCTATTTTACTGTAAGGAATGGTTCAAACTAAATGGACTTGAGGAGAGTGGCACTTAGAAGTAAAGAACAAAGTTATCTCCCCATTGATGAATTTTGAAGCAGCACTAATAAAAGTGATCCCAAATGTATTGTACAAAGGTAATTATAAGACTTCTTTTTTGCATATTTGTCTATTTATCCTTGGTGGTCTGCAAAACCATGCTCGTTCTAGTCATGCATTTTTTAAATCAAATTAAAAACTGTGAAAATTTTGTGATGAAGAATTAATAATTTTTAAAGCATTATGCAATCATTTCTGTGGAATATTCATCAGAGTAAAGAGTGTTTTATCTATCCATTAGAGAGTACATAAATCAGTGTTTTTCAACGTATTGCAGAAACTCGGTGAGAGAATGTAAAACACTGCCATTCTCCAAGTTAATCTATTGGCAACCAGGCAAATAAATGTTAGAAAGATAAGTGCATTAGCACTTTAAAGCACCCAGAACAAGAGAAGTTAAGGCAAAATCCATGATATTAGACAGAAAATATTATCTTGCCAATGCTTTTACACAGAATTTTAATTGGCTGCCTAGTGAGTGCAAATTACCATTTGTGATTTGTTGCCACTACTACAATGTTTCATTACAGTAGTTTTGGAAAAAAAAAACCACATAACAGATCTGGTTAATTTTCTATATTCTAGAGCAGAAGTTCTATGACAAACAGTAATTGCTATATCAGAGAGGTCTAGCTAATTCTCAGTGTTCCACGTTCATGCTGATATCCCACAATTGGTAAGGCAATTGTTTTCCAATATTGCATTGAAAAATAACAGATAAAGACCTCATGCTGACTTTTCACTGGCAGAGGTGGGAGAAGTGAGGGGAAAAGGTTTTAATCTTTCTCTCTGATTGATGCTGGAGATGACATTTCTTTTCTTCCTTCTTTAATATGCACATCATGGTTTAACCCCAGCCAGCAAGTGAGGACCCTGTAGACTCTTGTTCCCTTCCCCCTGCTCCCATCCCTTTGGTGGGATGGGGTAAAGAATCAAGGAAAAAAAAGTAAAATTCATGGGCTGAGGTAAAAACAGTCCAATAATTGAAATAAAGTAAGGTATACTAATAAAAATAGCAATGATTGGAATGAAAATGAGAGAGAAACAGGAGATGCACAATAGAATTGTTCACCATGCACTGAGCAATGCCCAGCCCAGCCCTGAGCAGCAATCAGCTCCTCACAGAAAACTTCCCCAAGTTTATACAAAAACTTTCTGAGGTATGAAATATCCCTTTGGCCAGTTTGGATCTCTTGTCCTGGCCCTGCTCCCTCCCAGCTTTTTGTGCACTGACAGGGCATGAGACACTGAAAAGTCCTGGACTTGGGGTGAGCATTACCCAGCAACAACTCAAACATTGCTGTTACCTTTGGTATTCCCATACTAAATCCAAAACACAGCACTGCACCAGCTGCTAAGAAAAAAATGACCTCTATCCCAGATGAAATCAAAACAATGATCTTTGCAGTAAAAATATTGGGAAGATATACATAGGAATTTGAGCACAGAGACATTTTAGAAGTAGCTTGTAAAAATATAGATCTCTGTAAATTGAGAAGATGTCTTGATCATATTTTCTCAACATTATGCTGACTGCCCTTTCAATCAAAACTCCTCCCTTCCTGTTTATCATTCACAGTGGGTTTATTCCCTCCTTGCACCTGTTCTTATATTTTTCCTCAGCCCTTCCATTCTCTCTTTTACCCTACAAGGCCTCACTCCATTTCCACAACACCATCCCCTAGAGCTGGCTAGGGAAAACAGAAACTAGAGTGACTTTTTGTAGAAAGTGTACTGTGCTTCAGCCTTGCTACATTAATCTCAAAACTTCAGCTTGGTTTTACTGATAAACGTCCTCTTTTGAAAAAAGCTGACTTCTCCAAACTTGCTAAAGCCCTGTGGCCAGGGGTCTGGTTCTTCAGAACTGTTCAGGACCACTGTGCTGACCATACACAACTTTAAAGGCTCAGAGATCTACTAATCCTGTGCCAAAGGGAGCCTGACTATGCAGATTGCATGGCCTCAGCGTTAAAACTAAGGCCCACAAAGGTTGGTTCACAGCGTAAGGAAAAGATTCTTCCAGCACGCACACGGCAGCAGATGCTCTGACGTGATGTATTTTGTTTCCATCTCAAACATCTCTAAAACAGAGAAATAATGATGTCACCAAACAAAAAGGTTTTCTTTTCTTAAGAATGATGAGCTCCCAAACTAAACGGTACTGAAGAAAACAATCTGAAAATACAGCCTCTTTTTCTAGCAGAAGAGAGAAGCTCTGAAGTTTGCCTAGGGCACTTCAAAGCATCCCTTTGTAAGCGTTCATTCACTTCAACCTTGTTATCACCCCATCTCCCTCTGTTCATCACTGCCCATCATTAAGTTCTTTTAAACTCTAAAGGTTAATTACAACATAATTGTTCCCCTATGGAACAATCAGTCACTACTGATCCATAGATAAACCAGTTTTCCCCTTTTAAGTAACAAATAAAGAAAGAAATGGAACTGAACTATTCTTATTTAGGATCTGTTCTGAGAGCACTTTCTTAAATACTAATAAACAATTCCTATGGCAATAAAATCTACCCAGTACCTATATAATTTACATAAACCAGTGGGGTGCCTTGAAAGGGGGGTTTAAAGGAATTGTGGGAAGGGAGATAAAACTACCCTTGTGGTCCATGTTATTCACATCAGATGCAAAATACAGCAGTAACTGTCAAAGTGCAGCTGCAGCAGCTGAGGAGTTCATGGAATTTGGAAGTAGGATTAGCAATGGGTTGCAAGTTTGCTACTCACACTAGCACACACACCTTTAATCTGGAGTGGAGTTACCATTTTGCTAATCTGTACATCAGTCAGATATGGAAAAGTGCAAGTAAGTCATGACAGAAACAGAAAAAACATCTCCTCACACTCATGTCCTCAGGATCCCAGAAGTTAGTTTTTGTCCTTGGGCTTTAGATTTACTTTACCACAACAACGAATAGATTCAGAATATGTGGCAGATCAGCATTATAAAAAACTTAGACCACGTTTTGGTGACAGGCTAAATCTTACATATAGTTTAAAATGGTAATTATTTAATTCTAATATTCTGTCATTTTTATTATACTTGCGGTTTATCTTCAGCAAAAATGGCATGTTAAATTTGACTTAATCCAAACAGGGGCCATGAGATAGGGGGCTTGTAGAGGCTAATGGACAATATCCAGTCTGCTCAATATGACAGAGAGCAGCAATTGTGGTTTTTTAAAGCTCAATATATATTTTTTTATGTTGTAAAATCAAATAATCATATGAAGACAGAGGTGGAGATTCAATGGCAGTGCAGGCATGCTGTCAAAAGTCCATCTGTGGGGCAAAAAATGACAAAGGGTGAGTATGTGAAGCAGTGAGAACAGAATATCACTGATAAATTAGTAGGAGACTTGTAAAGAGCTCCTGTGTTTAGGTGCTTTAATTTCAGTTGCCAGTAGAGAGGCAGCAGTTGGTGGCAGATGTGAATAAAGTGTCAATAATCACCATTTTAGAGATATAATATGTATTCCACCTGTAGCTGGAGAAAGGGGAAAGTCTGGTGCTCATGAAGACAAAAATTGGAGAAAGCGATGAGAAACAGGCAAGAATGAAAGGGAAGGGATGAATGTGAAATACAGATTTGTGCACTAGGTTGAAAAGGGAAAGAAATAAAGGTCACAGTATAAAGAAAATGAACCACTAGACAGAAAACAGACATCACAATGCGGAGCAAAATGTTGTGAAAAGCATGGGAGAGTACAACACAGATAATGGTTGTTAAACCTGTGCCCCAAAGAAGAGGAATAAAGAAGCTCTTAGGAAAGTGAATAGGGAAAAGCAGAGATGGGTTTTGAGAAGAAAAGAATTGTTATCCTCAGCAAACATTTTGACATTTGGCAAATCTGAATTAGCTTAGATTCATTGGTACCAATTTTGGAGAGTGAAATTTCTGTTAGAGATTCAGAAACTGTGAAAATCTGATTTTAGATAAATGGCATTCCCAAATACTTATGTCCTGAATTACAGATTGTAACAGATTGCAATATAAATGATTGGATAAATTAATAAATTGCAGATTGTAATATATCTGGTTGAACATAAGTTGTGCTGGCAATATTCAGGGCTAAACATTTCAGAAAGACATCTCAAGCTCTAAAAGCTTGTACAATCCAAGAGAAAAGGTAATCAAACAAAAAATACCTAGAAAGCTATTTTCTCTGCTGGTCTCTTCTCTAATTTCAATCAAGTTTTGGGTTTCAAAGGTAAGATTTTGGTTTTCCTTTCCTTCCTAAAATACTAGATGGTTGCTTGTCCTTGCAGTTCCTGAAATTAAGAGATGAAGTTTGCTTGCATGCAAGCTGTGAGTGTTTAGCTGTGAGTTAGATTCAAGTTTCTGGCAGAAACCACATCAAATCTGAGTGTCCACAATACTTTTTGAAAGGTGTTCAAAAGTCTCACTAAGGTTACAGAAGATGTGATAAAATCCAGATTAAAGCATTGCACTTGGGACAAAAAAAAAATAAATAAATTAAAAAAAAAATCACTCAGTTATAGGAAAGGAAACAATTGGAAAATGCTATTCTCACTCTTTTGAAGAGCCTTGAGCTTATAATCATTTTCTCATTCACATTTCAGATAGGAACATGTTTGGAGCAGCCATTGCCTTTTGTTAGAGCAGCCAGCTGTATCTTAAACAAGCTTTATGCTCACCAGCTTCATGTTAGAAATATTTGGGTTTATTCCTGTAGTATCTGTTGGCCTTTATCAAGTCAACTTTGTTATTATACCAATGTCACTTATTTAAAGATCTAATGAATATAAATATTTATTAAGAAATCTTATCTTTGTCTCTCAAACACTTTACAAAATAAAGTTTGCTCCTACAAGTCAGGCATTAGAGTTGTGTTGCACTGCCAAACTGAGCATATTGTTGGATGAAATTAATAAACAAGTCATCTTGTTGGCAGAACTCCCTCTCAAGAATCTTGATAAACACTTTGCTTGGGTATCTACTAAAACTTCTGAGTGTTTACAATATTTTTCTGTTATGGTAACATGTGTCAAGCATCAAAAAAAAATATTACTTGTTTATTTCCCATGTCAGTCTGCCTCATTGTGCAACTTTCATTTTCTGTTTACCCTCCCAAAAGTGCAAATATAAAGTAAGAGTGGCAGAGAAATTTAACACTAATTGGTAGCAAAACCAGCATCATTTAAAAATCACACCATGTCATTAAGGTTTGTTATGATGAACTACTGGGGTTCATTTAGCTTGTGAATCACTTAGACCTTTCACTTCAGATGAAGCAATGACAATGCTAGGGCTCATGCAATCAGGTAGTAATACATAAAATTAACCAGCCACCAGCTGCTCCACCAGAATTAATGGAAATGTGGAATACAGATTTCTTCTTGAGCAAAATGAGATTAGACACTTGGGGATATGTTTAATCTCAGTAGGACAAGGTGGTGCAGATACAGCTGTACAGTGAAAAATCATAGAAAGACCCAACAGGTACTCAGAACAAGCCTGGACATCCCCAATTTTTAGCAGAATGTAATTCTTCCATCACCATGTTTCATAAGTTACTCCTACATTTCCTAATATTTGAAATATTTTTTCAATATTTCAAACCATCAGGTTTCCTGATGGAGCTGTATAGAGACTTCTCTTCAAAAAGGAGAAAAACCCCAGTCCAAAGCCCTGTTCCTACAGTTACTGGCTATACTCAAATTCCCTGCAAGGCATCACATCTTACCTGGAAACAAAAAAGCACATGGCTGAAATTTTGATGACTGGTGACAAACCAAGCTCAGAAAGCAATGACTTCGGAAAGCTTGATAAATCTCCTTTGAGAATACAATTATTCAAAATTCACAATTAAATTAACTAACAACTCCCACCAACCTTTTGCTTCACCACTTCATTTGGAGCAGCTGAATATGTGCAAAGGCTACAGCTTGCAGTATTTAGTACAAAGTTTCATTAAGGTACCACACAAAGGATCAGCTTTTTCAAAAACATTAACAAGTGACTACAGCTGCTTCACCAGAGCTTTCTCATTACAGCAAATGATTTTGCAGCACTTTCTTTAGTGCCACACAGATGTCCCATCCACCATGAGAGGGACATGAGATGTTTTTAAATACTCCAGAATGGAAACCAGCCCAAGAAAACCATAAGAAGAAAGTATTAGTGGCCCACCTACAAGTGATACTCTCTAAAGACTCATGGGTCAAAAAAAACCCCATTCTGTAATCATGCTGGCACAGTGAAGTCAGTTCAGTGACCATTTCACTGTTTTTATCACAGGTATGTGGAATTCTGCTATGGGATCTCCGAGCCATAACTGACTATAAACGTTGGTAAAACCCTCAGCAGGTTCTGAGAACTACTAACCATGTACAAAAGCAAGCCTCCAGTCTTGAAAAAGGATAGGCCAGGGAATTATTATGCCAAATAATGCTTTACAATTGCGCTGAAACTCACATAAAAATCTTCCAGGTGAAACCAGAGCTCTCTGTCACGAGGGTGGCAGCCCTGGCCTTACTGGTGCTGCCCACCTTGGCTTACCCAGCCTGACCCTGACCAAAACACAGCCTCAGAGGTGCCTTGGGGCCATCCCCAGCTGCCCACCACAGCTGTCTCAGCCTTGTGCAGAAAATGGATTTGTAGAAAATTCCTAAAACCTGACAGAAAACTCATCTAGTCTTGTATGCAAACTCTAAGGTAAGATATGCTGACTTAGAAAGGCCATGGAATAGGACAAGCATTGTTGAGAGAGAAATGCAACTAGAAATAAGTTTCAAATGCTGGCCTTGCAAAATAGACTAGATATTTTGGAGAAATGGAAGATATATTGCAGCACGATCCACAAGGGGTATTTTTAGATGATTGGCTTAAAAGCATTAACAGCATTGTGTGGAAAAAGCTGATAGGCCCAAAAGAACCCCCACTTATGTATTATTGTAATTAAGAAATAGTTTGGCCTATGATTTTGATAGCATGAATTGTAACATCTGTACCATCTCACCCTTCACATGTGACTGAAAATGGAATAAAAGTCTTTAAAACACCTCTCAGGAGCCCTCCTCTGTGACAGAAAAAAAGATAATCCAACAAAATTGGTGCCCCGTGTGAGATTATAGATAACTTCATCTAACCATTCAAAATCCATCCACACCTTGGGACAGTCCCTGGCTTCCAGGCTCTGCCCTGGTTCTCCTCATGGGCACCCCCACCACAGCTCCTGGTGCTGCCTAAGAGCAAAAGCACAAAACCTTGCAACAGTGTTAAAGTGGTAGGATAGAAGCACCTCTTTAATGAGAGCTTTCGGGTGCACAACTACAGCTCTGTGCTCATGTGATAAAGAATTATTATATCTAACAGGTACATCCAATAGCAGACCAGTTACCAGCAACCCACCCTCAGTTCAGCCCCTTGGAGTTGGTCCAGGGGCTTCTCTGCCCCATTTCTTGTTATTTCTCTTAAGTTCTGGTAGAAAAAAAAATAAAAAAAAAATAAAATAAAAAAAAATCAGAAATTCTCTTCTTAAGGATAAAACTAAATAGAACTTGAAGAATATGTAAGCATTTGCTAAACTGTGAGAGCAGGCAAGAAAAGTACTAGAAGCTACACAAATTTATATATTAAGAATCCACAAGGCTACAAATATATGAAAAATATATGAAAAGCTGAAAAAAAATCTTTAGGCATGCCTGGCACCCTGGCCCTCACTGCACACCCACGGGAAAATTACATTGAAGCCTTCTTCCCCCTTCCCCTATCTTCCCCTCTTTTCTTACCCATATACACTGACAGTTAAAATACAGTGCATGCTTACTCCAGCTTGATGCCTTGTTGCTCAAAAGACTGCTCTATCAGGTCCTCTAATCAGTTTAATCAAGAACACACTTATTACTTTCTAAGCACAGATTGCAGTTGCAGTTATTAGGATAACAAATGGAAAAAAGGAACCATAAACCCCTTTTCTAGGTTTCAGTGTTCATCCATTTCACTGCAGTATTTTTAGCTTGCTGCTTACTATTATTCACTTATTCCAAAGCTGAAACTTGTCAAAGCTTCCAGGAACTGGAGGTGAAAAATTCCTTCAAGACCTTCAGCTGGGGACAGCTACAAGGATGGCTTCACCTTTCTTCTGGAAACACCTCTCAGGACAAGCACAAAGCATTTGTGACAATTCGAGTGAGACTGTTCTGCAGCAACTTTATTATTGTCTGAAACATCATTGTCTGCACCCTTCAAAAGGGCCTCAAAGATGCAATTCACTGCAAAAATCTTACTCACAATGTATCTATTCTTCTTTGCCATTTACATTTGAAAGTACTGCTCCTGGAATCCAACACAGAACAGTATTCACAAGATTAAGCACTTCTGTCCATTGAAAGGATACCTTTGAAAAAGTGAAAACTTCGGTTCTAATTGAAGAGAACTTAATTTCTTCAAAATGCTCCACTATCTACCTTCATAAATTCTGTTCCAATAGCCCTGATTAGATTTTTTTTTTTTTATCTAGTTTTTCTTTACTGAGTGATTATAAGACAAGTCACTCAGAAGACTGTAGGGAAAAAATCAACACATTTAGGCTTGGGAATAAGCTGTACAACAACTGGGGAGTTGAAAAAGAATGACAAAACCATTATGTTTTGAGACAAAAGAATGATGTGTGGCAGTTGGCTAAATCGATAACTAATTGTAAAGTATACATGCAGTCCTAGAGGTGATCCAGTAATTGAAATCTGCTGCTGGTCACCTGAGTCCTGTTTAGCAGGGTCAGCTCATAATTCAAGTGACTTTTGCACTTCTCATTGATTTTACTTAGCAGCAGATTTGTGGTTCAGAAAAGACTATTCATTCCTCAGCATTGATTCAGATTCAATGAAAGCAATTAAACATGTTTGTATTTAATCTTTAACACTTGCCAATAACAATCTTTTTTTGACCATATACTAATAACAAAACTGCACAATAAAAACTGCTGGGCTTTTTTTTCTCTTTAAACTTATAACACTCAGAGAAGTACTGTGTTATTTTCATGATTAAACAAAAAGGCAGGTTGATAATCTTTTCCTGTAAATATTAGTAAGCAGACCCAGGGACAGTTGGAGCAGTAGGAGATGAAGGCCAAAAAAAGAGAAAATTTCTGGAAATTAGAGGAAATGTCCTAATTTCAGAATCATACACATTAGCAAACCAAAACTGCTATTTTGGCCATTTGTCATGCTGCTTCCCCAATGCAGAGAAATGTCTTTCCTCTTATGATAGTAACCTTTGACAATTCTATTCTATATTACATGGACTGAAGGGAGGAAAAAATAGGGGAGATGCTGCATCCTCACAGAATTGCATTGGGACATGAGATGTCCTCAAAACTTCACTTTGTGTCTGCACATGGACTGTGGGGATCAGGGCCTGACTGTAGGGGAAACTATTAACAAGATTTATAGTCAGCTTTTGTAGAAACAATGTGTTTCATTTTCCATTCACGTGCTGAGGATGGATTTCACTCTTGACTCACTTGTGATGGCTCAGTGGTGTCAATGGATGCTCCTTTTCTCCATCCCTATACTTTGTTTCCATGCCTTCAACTATTAAAGTTTTGGTTTGTTTCATGGTTTTGTCTTTTTCTTCTGCCTTTCTGGAGTCAACCAGACAGGAGCCAATATCAAAGGAGGTAAGAGGGAAAACACCTGCAACAGCCACTGGGAGGTGAAGAACCAGGATGCTGAGGCACAGGCAGCAAAGATGAGAGACAGAAACAAAACTGTGTTCCAACTCCTAGGCTGCCAACACTTCTCTTTGGGAGCCCCAGCAGTTTGGCACAAGAAGAAAGAAAAGGTAACAAAGTTGTGGTCTGACACAACCAAGGCAATCATCAGGATGAGCAATAAGAGCAACATCAAAATTCTTACACCTTTCAGCCCTGGAGCATGTGCAATTCAGGCAAATGAATGTCTCTGAACCAAGAGGGGTTTCTTACTCTATTCTAAAAACCTAAATAACATTGTGCAGGTACTTGCTACAGGTCTTTTTTTTCCTGTGGTTTAATCTCACTTTTAGCATTTCAGGCTGAAGATTTCTGTGATGCTCTGCGGCCATTTGCCATTGCCCTGGTTCTCATTCCTAACCCATGACAGAGTTCACCAGAGAGAAAGTGCAGCAGAGAGAAATAGGGAGCAATGTTGATGAATTTTTCTTTTTCAGACCTGCAGAAGCTTATGGCACCATTATAAACTTTGTGGGTGATGGATAACTGAGCAAGTAATACCAACATTGTAAGATTTTGATTTAGGAGTAACAGTGAGCTGTCTGTGCCCTTAAACAGTTGTTTAGAAAATGCTGATTAACCCCTACACTATTTAATTCATAAGACACATTCATACCAAACTTGATGAGATGGTAAACTCAAACAACTTTTAAAATAAAGACCCTCATGTATCAGACTCGCCATGTAAATTAAAACCATCAGAAGGAACTGGGACAGGAAGAGGACTGAATTTTGTTTTACAAGACCATATTCACAGTTTTCTTTGCAAATTCTCCAATCTATTTATGATGAGATGCTTTAAGTAATATTTACTGGTCCCAATTCTCCCATATAAATCAAGACTGCCTCCATTAAACCTTTTTTCCTTCATTTCTGGGACAAGAATTGTGAGATTGAAAAGATGACATCTTTAATAGTTTATCTAATATTAAGTAGAAGTAAGCTGTAAAATACAGACCTATTCATCTTCTCTCTTTCTTTTACTCAGTTTTGGTTTGGAAGATTGCTGTCAGTGCTCTACATCCTAAATAACAAATTTTCCTGCTGTTTTCTTGTCTACTTCTAACACAGAAGAGACAATACTTTCCAGTTTTAACATGGTTAGAATTTAGGCAGTTTGCAGAGAAGTCTTCCTCTAAGTCAGTTTTTTAAATAAAATGGCCCCTTTTGTGAATGAATCTGGAAAAGACAACGTCACCTGAAGCACTACAATAACCATACATTAATAACTTGCTTATTCACCTGAGTCAATTCTCAGAGAGCTGCTGTAAGACAACTCCAAGAAGAGCATCTTTTGTAGCCTGTCTTGTCTGAACCAGCAAGTCTAACAAAAAATTAAAAAATCTAGGTCTACAGAAGAGCAGTTTCCTAATTAACACAGTGAGCAGGTTATGAAACCTAGTCCTTGGTCCTGGCTAGAAGCTGTTGAACATGTTCAAGAAAACCCCAAACATCCAACCCAGATCTCAAATTCTCAAGTAAGGAGAACATTAAAAAATTAAATTCCTATTTCTGTTGCATAGAGCAGCTCTAACATAATTCCCATTTGTGCTGGCTGAGAGGTGCCCTTTGACTCCTGCCTAACACAGAGTGCAGGATTTTTATTGGCAAAATTGCACTCTAACAGGTAAATTGCAGAGAACAGTTCAGAATTATGCTGATCTAGAAAAAAAAAAAAAAAGAAAGAGACCAAAAAAACCCTATCAGCAAACATTATCATATTGCAGGCCTGCTGCCAAACCTCTGAGCTCTGCAAATATGAGAGGTTTGAGACATTAGTGTAGAAAATACAAATGTTCCCTCCCCTCCATATAATTTGCAGGAAGTGTTGCATCTATGTAATCAAAGCCTATGTTTAAGTACACCATTTTCCATGAACATGGTAACTTTATTAAACTACAGTGTGAGTTAAACTGGGTTAATACCCTAGAACTGCTTGCTTCAGGACTTTCAGGTCCAATTCTGTCACACTAATTGCTGTGACTAATAAGTGACATTACAGCTGTATCTGTACAAACAACATTATTAGCTCCAAACCTCAAATAGATGCTTCAGAATGCCCATGAATGAAGGCCCTTAATTCACATAAAACTTAATTTCAGTGTTCAGAAACTAACATCCTCTAGGCTGCCACATGTGCAGCTGTGAAAACACCCAGGTCCCAAATCCTGAGTTCAGGAGCCTTTAGACCATGCTCTTCCACAGGAAAAATCAATCCTATAACTAATGCAGTGATCTCCTGGTTCTTCAAAACAGTAATTTTCATCTTCACCTTCCCCAGTCTGTACCTGAGGCAGAGTGGTGGCACTTTCACAGACTATCATTTCACACCAAGTGAAGAGCTGCATTGAACAGTGCTTCAGAACAATCTCTTTTTCTGAAGGAGTGTTATTTTAAAGTAATTCTTACATATATGGCCTCTTCTGTTTTTGAAAGCACTTGGAAAGTCCAGGAAAAAGACTTAGCAGCAATTTAGATAGAAGGAACAGAAAAAGGTGACTGCTAGCTAGAAAATCCTCTGGCACCTCTGCTTGCTTGGTGAAACCCAAGATAGCAGGCTTGGATGCAAACCTGTAGTACCTGATTTCATACTAATACAAGAGCTTTAGCTTAGCTCTTTAAAGGTACATAATGTTGTATCTTTAAAATGAATGGGAGACTTCAGTATGACATATTCCTTATTTGAGGATGGAAAATACAAGGCAATATTTTGTCTCAGTATTGTGCCCCCAAAGGAAACTCATACAATTGTCCTATTGCTGCACCACACAGGGCTCATTTCTTTGGTGCCCACACAGACCAAGTAACTACCAAACAAACCCCCTCCAGCTACACAGATCACAAACATGGCCTAAATTTCATGATTAATTCCAAGATTAGTCTTGGAGTACCCACTAATACCCTGGTAATATTTGCTGCCTATGAAAACATGGTATAGAAATAACTTTGATTACACATTTTAAGTCAATTTTTTTTTTTTTATCTGTCAGGCCTTCAAACTCAGCCTACACACTGATTCGAATGAAGCCCAGTGTATTTCTACCTCTGAATTACACCCACAGTTACCACCAGGACACTTGATATTTGAAACTGCTTTAGAGGAAGAAAAACTGTGACTATTAAGAGCTGTAGCAACATGTTGAAAAAGAATCAGCCATGCTTTTGTTTAAACTTATTTTCATAATGATAAACAAACCTTTAAAAACACACAATGGAAAAAAACCATACACACTTATAACATCACATGTTTCCAACAACAAATCCTACACAACCAGCATAATAAATGATAGATAAAATGCCATCTATAGAATTGCTTTTAAGTAAGAAAACAAAATGCTGTTGTTCCCACTGCCTTTTGCTACTATGATTCATGCTCCTGAAAGCACCATTCAACAGTTGGACATGTTACATTGTTAATCCTAAAGATTTTATATGGAAGCTTTAATTAATGCTTTCAAGTAGCAAACCTGCATGGCAGTCTCCTTTCTGGTTTACCTGCAAGCTTCTGACAGAGTTCACAGAATACATCAGACAGTTGCTATATTAACTATTTTTAATTGCTCAGTGGAATAACTTTCAGGCTGTACTATACTTGCCTCAATATATAACAACCATCCAGGCTGTTTTCTCTTAACTTCCATTTCCAAAAGTACAAATGCTCAAAATCAGAGAAGAATGACACTCAAGCCTGACAGCACTTGAGGCAACTCAGTGAAATAAACAAAAGTATTACAACCCCTAATACTCTGAACCACCAGAAAACAAACAAACAGCCATTTAATGTTTGTTGCTTAAACCCATCGTGCCAGCAGCTTTGAGAGGTTTCCTTTATAGTGCTGTTTGTGTTGCAGGTGGGTTTGGCAAAGTGTGATCTAATTAAAATCATATGTGTTAGTTAAATTGTATTGCAAACACCTGCAGTTTTCACCACACAGATTTCATTAGCATGGCAACAATCTTGGAAACACAGCTGAAGTAAAAGCTCTTCTAAATTTCCTGTGACCTTCGAATCTTTTCCTGTCTTGCAGTCAAATATCTCAGCCTCACAACTGTTCCCTTAACCTGGTCCTAGAGATGTCATTGGCTACTGAAAAACACTGTTCATTCTGCAGTGAGAAAACAATCAAATATTAAAGGAAAAGAGATTTTATACAAATTAAAAGCTATTTGTTTCAATTACCAGCTAAGAAGAAAAGATAATGATGTGTTTAGATACTGCTGTGTTAACACTCCTAGTTAAAGGACAATTTTACATACCTTGAGATGGGATGAAAATGAGGTGGAATGTGACTTTATATTCTTGTTAAATGCTGTATTTAGTAGTTCCTAATCAACAGCTAACCAACACTCATCTACAAATAAAGCACAGAGATTTTTAACAGTTTATTAAGATGGTAAAGGATTAATGCAGAGTTCAACAAAAATCTTTGAAATACACAAATAATGCAAGTATGAAGCCTAACCTCATCCAAACAGATAATGAAAAATCACATATAAAATACAAGAAAAATGTAACAAATTTGCATATAGCCAGATACTGATAGCAACATTTTATCTCACTGGTGAAACAATGAACAATAATTATTACCTGTATGCTCTTATTTTGATTGCTACCCTAAAGTTACAAAAAAAGAATCAGCTTGGGTCATCTTAAAAAAAATAAAAAATAATAATAAAAAAAAAAAACCCTGGAGAATTTAGCAATAACAATCAGAAGGCAAACCATGGGGCACGTTAGATGTACATCTGTGACCCTGTTTAAAAATGCCAAGGCCAAAGGTGGCAACGTTTGGAGTAATTTTCCTAGTTTGGTACCTGTGAAGCAGCAGTCTCTGAAAAGAATGTAATACATCATCCATCACTGCAGAGTTGCTTGCTTGTGCTAAACAAAATAAATTCCTCTAATTATTTATGTATGTCAGTGTATTGCTGATTCACGGCTTCTCTAATTCCGGCTGCGTTTGGCATTTTGCCCTGGATTTGCTTCAGACCTCTGTCATTTGTCTTTGCAAGGGAGTAATGTTTCCTTGGCAAAGGATGTGACACTTATTGTGAGATACTAAGTAGCCGAGCAGTTGTTTCCTTAAACACAGTGGGAAAATACGTTTTGAATAAAGAAGCTTTTAAACTAAATAGAGTAAGTGTCAGGGGTTTAAGATGTATATTCCATTTCACCGAGGGGTGATATTGCACCATTTGTTTTCCACGGGTATGAAGTAGTCCAAGGAGTTGTTTATATTCCCACACTACAGTAATGAATGCTTGTAGGGATTTAATCTAGGAGATGACAGCAAGGCTGACAAGGACACTAAACAAAAGGAGAGGGATGAAAGAGCCTGGAATTAAAATGGAGGTTTTAAAATGAAGGCCAGTGGGACACCTTAACTAGAGCCATAGAGCTGGTACTCTGAATTCCTGAGAATATTCTCTTTCTGTACCTGAGAAGCCTTGCAGCATGGAAACTGTGTTTATGCCTGTCACAGACAAACCTGTGAACTGCTGCAGACAGTGAAGGCAAGAAACCAAACAGTAATGGGATATGATGGAATCATTATGGGTAACAACTTAAAATGTAATCTCAGGCCCGTCTGTTACTTGTATTAATCTTATTCTCTGTTGTTAAACACATTTTTGATGAGGCTCATGCCTAGATCTGTGCATAAGTCAGATGGCTGCCAGTGAATAAATCACACTTGTCAACTCAAGATCCAGCAAATAAGGCTATCAAAGAGCCACAAAAAAAATTGAAGAATTGAGGAGAAATCTGTGGGAGGGGTGATAGCAGAAAGATGATCTTGGAGTATTATTTTGTGCAGATTTTCTGGACCGAGTTCAGGAAATTGCTTTATCATTGAATATCCCAATGCCTAGGGAGAGAGACATACAGTATGTTCACTCCTAACACAATGGGGGTAAATAACTTGCAATATAGTTGCTCTTAAATAAGCACATTTTGGGATTCTGGTGATACTGTTGAAAAAAAAACAAGCCAGGTTCTTTTTAATGCTTTGCATGAAGCTGGAGTTTAGAGGCAGAAGTAAATTTATGAACACAGAAATGGTGGGCTAAATCTCTGACTTTGAAGTTTACAAAGATTATGTAGCTCTGGACAAACCGTTACAAGTAGAAGAACTGATAGTCAGTCAGCTTAAAATGAAACTAGCCAGCAGATTGTGTTGGCTGTACTTGCACAAGGCTGCTTATTTCCAATGGTTACCAAATGAGACATCAGTGTGATGCAGGGGGGACATTGTTTGCTGAAGGATCTTGGCCTTGTCTTGGCCTTGAAGTACAAATGTCAAGAGAAAAAGGATAATTAATTCTTCAGCATTCAGCTATAATTTCTCATTTATTGGGATAAAACCAGCCAGAGTAATAACTTAATAAGCAACTTTTAAATGACCATCCTGCTAATAACAACAAAAACGAAATCAACAACACATTTAAATACTTATTTACCCTTCTTCTTCTTCTTTCTTGCCCCTTCCCTGTGGTAGCCAGAGGTACCCTGGGGCCTGTGGGCCCTACTGAGGCACTCAGGGATGTCTTTTCCAGGGTTCCCCATCCTGCCCAGGGTCCCCCCGGGACTGTCAGCCCTGTCCCCAGGTGCCACAGCAGGGCTGGTGACACAGGCTGTGTCCCCACCTTGGCAGGGGCCCCTCCTCTGCACAGACCATCAGCAGCCACGGCAGGCAGCAGCTGCTCTGTCCAGGTAACCTTGAAACACCTGGAGACACAGCAGGAGATCCAAAGGGATGTGGGACTAAGGCCATTTTGTCTCTGGGCTTTTGTTGGAAGCCTGGGCACTGAGAACTTCAGGCTTTCTGTGCTGACAGGCCCTGAGCCCCAAGCAAACCCTGCATTTAACCTGAGGCCTTAGAATAGGCCTCCAAAACTGAGTGACAGCACTGGGATTGTGGGTGTGTAGTTTGAATAAAAGTGTGTAACATCATGTAGTGGAAAACTTGTAGTTTAAGGTTTTAGAATATAGTAATATATATAAAGCAAGATGGAGGTTTTAGGGCATAGGCTCAGTCCTTCTTTTTCACCTTCTTCGTGGGTTTGGGTGGTATTTTGTAATTGGATAGAAAAGCCCTCATTGCAGGCCACAGGTAGTTGGTTATTGGGTTAAAAGTAAAAATAATTTAGGTGTCATTTGTTAATTAGACAGTTTATCCTTAAAAGGCCCCGTAGAAAAATAGATGGAGGCCATTTTTACTTTGTTAGCTAGGAGTGCTGTAGAACTCACAGTCTATGAGACTGTAATATAGATAAGAATTAATAAACATCTGAGTCAGAACAAAAAATACCATCTCATGCATTTAATCACAACTCTGGCAAAAAGAAGACAAAACACAATAGGCTTTGTCCTAAAACAACCCTCCCTGCCTAGTGCTGGACATTTCAGCCTCTGGTGCACGGTGGCCCTCAAAACACACACTCCCACCCACCAAAACCTGGTTTTCCTCTCCTCACCCAGGGCCTGGGGGATTTCAAGGTAATTGTTGCTTGTGTGTGTTTTAAGTCAAGAGAAAAGGTCCACTCTTCTTTCAGGTTTCTCTCCACAATCAGCACGTGGAGGGGTAAGGCTGACGCCTTGGAGTGGCCATCTAAAACAGAGGCTGGACAAAATTAAGAGAATAAAAGTGGGTATTCATTGGTAGTCAAAGCCTCTGAGGGGTTACACCCAAGATAGATGATGATCCTGAGTTTTTCAGAGAGCTATAATAAATATAAATGTAAATGTAAATGTAAATGTAAATGTAAATGTAAATGTAAATGTAAATATAAATATTTTCATATCATGGGTTAATCCTCCAATTACAGCTTCAGGTAATGAAGTCATTTACTCTAGGTTCACTGTTGGAATCTCTGGCATCTCTCAGTTCCTGAGACAATAAGGTGTCCTTGAGTTTCAGGCCTAGAGAGGATTTCTTTTGTCTGAATAAAATGGGAGAGCAGCAGCTGACAGGCTTTGGAGCTTTAGAGTTATACACTAAAGCAAGACAGGATCTGAAAAATAGAAAAACTAAATCCTAAGGCATCCCTGAGATCCCTGTGCCAGCCATGAGCCAGCACAAGGGCACTACAGGAACCCCAGGACACAGCAGGGCTTTTCTGGCTTTGTTTGCAGCTCCTGCATGAAGAAACACAGCCCTGACTGCCCCGCCCCAAGTAATCTGTGCTCATAGACTAAGTGTCAAGATGAAAAAAATCACACTTTAAATCATGTTGCAGCCACAGTAAAGAGGGTGAAACTACAGCTTAGCATTTGCTTCACCACTGATTAGTCACTGTAAATATATTCAAGCAATTGTGCTCCAGTGTAGAGAGTAAATAACTTTTTCTCAGGGGAGCCACATAGCTGTGGAACAACTTTATAATGTGAGATAAACTTCTGACACACCAGTCATAGATGGGGTTTTGACATTTAAACACTTGCCTGGCTTCTGGGTGTCATGTTAAATGGAATACATTTTCTCTGGTGAAATAGACCTGTAAGACAGAAATATGTTGCACATTGTATAAACAGGGAGGATAAAGCTTTTCCTGTTTTACTGCCTTGTAAAAAGGGAGAGATGCCCAGACTCCTAGGGCACAGGTTGGGAGAAAACATGCAGATATTTTGTCCTGTCTTCTGTAACTAGTTCATGCCTACTGGTACATGACATCATCCAATGATCTTTTAAACTACTTTACTTAGTGTGGTTATACTGGTTCCTTTTCCATACAGTCGAATAAGATGAGCAGCATCCAGATCTATGACAAAATTAATATTTGTTAATACTTCCTAATTGTTTATTTGGGTACAGATCACTCTGTCCCTAGTAAATACATACAACACTATCTAACAAGCATCACAAGAACTTTGGGGACCTTTGTGCTTCCCATTCAGCTTTGTGTTGTGCAAGAATGCACCTGGCAGAGTGTGCAGATTCCTGCTTTGTGTATTGGGAGACATTTCATTCTTCACTATGTTAAGCTGTCATTAGGGCCTGATCACCAAAATGAGCAATTTTTCAAGGCTGTAAAAGAATACTGTGTACCATAACAGTTTTTTTCCTGTGTTCTTTCAGGGGAGCAAGTAGTCAATGTAAACAAATCTTCCTTACTGAATGTAAACAAATCTTCCTTACTGACCTCACAAGAGTTTCCTCAGATATCATTTCAATGCTTGGATTCTCTTTTAAGAAACTGAATTATGGAAAACAGATCCTCTACAAAGTAGTCTTCAAGAATGTGGACACAAAGAGTAATAGATTAATAAAGGCCATAATTAAGTCTGTAAGGGTAGTGTTACTAAAGAGAAGGACAACCTTCACACAGTTTTCACATTTGGCTGCTTTGGTTCTTTTGAAGTTCAAAACAGTGAAAATCTAGATAAAAGTCTTCAAATTGATGTTAGCATATAATCTGATTATTTAACATTCAGCCCTCCACACTGGTTACCCATGGGCATAAACTGAATGCAAATACATCAGTGTGACAGATAACAGCTCCAACAGTGAATTAAAAATATACTAGTTAGGATCAATTAGCACTGAAACCATCATAAGTATTAGAAGGAGTGAAAAAACAAAGCCTTGCTATAGCTAGTTCCTAATTCCATTTAAGCTTTCTGAGCTATATTTGACAAAAGACCCAGCACACACCTGAGAAATGGCAAGTTTGCTACATCTTATGGACCAGGAATTTCCCATGGCTCCATAATAAAGTCCAACATTTCTATTTCTATATTGCTGGCAAATAGCACATTAAGTCATTGTAGAGATCTAAAAAGTTTCTGCAAATGTACCAATGGATTGGATATTTCAACATCCATAGAGTGCTAGTAATTTATTGTCCTGCACTCTGCAGCAAGCAACTTCCAGTCAGAGTGTGTTAGCCCCTGGACAAATTACAGTCATTATTCCTCCATCTTCAGGCTGCAGCATCACCCCAGTGATAAGATCTGCTTTTGGTTCAATAAGAAGGTTGTTGGAAACTATGCATTTTCTGCTCCCTGGAGAAAGGCATTCATTTTCACTTGGAATCAAACTAAAAGCCAATCTATCACAGCATCACCAAATATGCTGAGTTGGAAGGGACCCATCATGATCAGTGAGTCCAACTCCTGGCCCCGCATGGAACACCCCTAGAATCCCACCCTGTGCCTGACAGCATTGTCCAAACACTTCTTGAACTCTGTCAGGCTTGGTGCTGTACCCCCCACCTTGATCTATTTTAATTTTTTAAAATTTCCCAAGAGATTTATTGAGATTTACTCAGAGACACCTATTTTTCCCACATGTGGCAAAGTTATATTTTTGCTGAGAGGATAATTATGCTTCAGTTCTTTAGATCATGGTTCTTGCTTATCATTTTGCTCAGCTAAACTTTGGTGAAGTGGTCCCTGATTAAGAGGGTCAATGCTGGTGGTGGAGGTGCCACATCCTGGATATTGCAGCCACTGGCTTGGGTTCCTTGTGGCACATCTTGGGTGCTGCTGACACTTGAAAAACCAATTCTGGCTGCAGAAAGACAAAAAGAAACCTAGGCAAAAGTTTTGCTGTGGTAAAAACATCTATGAAATAGAAAAATTTGGCCTCTCTTAGTACTGTCATAACCATAAAGCCCTTAAAATATAAATGTCTGTCTTAACTGACATAAATTACGTGGAACTGTAACATCATCCACTCTTTCACCATCACTGCAGTAGAAGCCAAGGAGAATCTAAGGCTGGGGAAAGGAGAGTGGGTTTAATACCTGCATGCATGTGTGGAACCTTCTCTGGTTTCACAGCTCCCAGCCAGGGGCTCAGTTTGAGAACATTTTGTATGACTGACTCACTGAAGGCAGGTGTTACCAGGCACTGCCTTTCGCTTTGAACTTTTTGTTGATTCACCAGATCTGGCTGTCTTGGCTGCCATGAAAAGTTAGAATAGTTTGCCTGGCAAAAAAAACCCCAAAAAACCAAAAACTGGCAGCATGAAGCAGCAAAATAGTCAGTTTGTGAAAGTAACAAAATGGCAAAGGTTTTAAGTTCCAGCTCCCACTCAAGTTGAGCAGAAAAATATATTTTCAAGTGAAGCTGTTAAAACAGAGTACTGATATAACCAAAAGCTAAAATGAACTAGTTTTGTGAGCTGGATTAAAAAAAATAATAATAATAAAAAAAAAATCAGCAGTGATTCTCTAAATTTTCTATGGGTCCAAACTCTGCTCACGGGTTGAGGCTGATGTTCCACCTCAATCCTTCGGGAATTTTTAGGGAAAACATATCAGCTTTTTGAGATTCTGAGTTAATGTCCAGTCAATGGATCCTGTGTTCCTTGGAGCAGTTCCTATGCACAGCTTTCCTGACTTCCAATTTGCCCCAATTTCACTTCAGTCGAGTGTTTGTGCTCTACAATGGACACAAAACTGACTGTACAACAGATAATATTAATATAATCACTTTCAACATAATTTCTTTTTAAAAAAAATGGGAGTGGGCTGTAGAACAAAGAGATTTATTTAAAATTAGTTTTAAATGAGGAATAAAATGTAATTACTTAGCATCAGTTAAAACTCTTAAATAATAATTATATCTCTGTTATTCAAGGTTCTGCTGGATTGCAAAAGCAAAGAGCATCATTTCTTTTGTAACCAAAAAAATCCTTGCTCACAGAAAAAAAAAAAAAAAAAAGAGAAAATTTTCATTATAAAAAGGATTTTATATTAAACCAGACCATTTCAGAGGTTTTTTTCCCACTCAATGCTTTTGCCAATAATTGTCCTTCCTGTATGCCCCAGATGAATTCACAGCTCTTTAGAAGCATTTTGTCTAATAAATGTTACTTCTTTTGTTTTTCTTTACTCCATTTAATGCTGATTCTATTTCTCTCCTACTTTATGTTAGTCTAATGCCTGTTTATACCTTTCTGGGAACACCAGAAGTCCAACTATAACTTAAATTCCATAAGGATACATATGCATCTGTAGGAAGAAGACAAAACTAAGCTGCTACTTTAAGTGATTTTGCAGTTTGGAAGCTGAAAACATCCACCCAGATCGAATTAAGATTCTCTAAAGGTTTTGTGTTATGACTTTTCTGGTCAATCCTTTCAGAGGGATAGATGATTCCAGGGAGTGGCACAACTCAAAGTTGCAGATGACAATAAAGCAATAAACTACTGCTATAAACTCAAAAGAGGACAAATATTTTTAAAACTCTCTTTAAATAAAACTTATTCTATCAATTTGATGGTTGCAGGCATGTGTATCTTGCTTCATGCACTGTCTGCATAAAATTAAAAAGTTCTTGATCTATATTTCAATGGCTAGACACAACTCTTCTGAGACTTAATCCAAGTGCATGTGTCCATCTCCATCTCACCCAGGATAAACTTCGATTATTCATTAAGGTTCATTTGCATGAAATTTAGGAAGAGGAACAAATTTGCAGTTGACTAAATATGCAACAAAACCATTGTAAAGTAAAATATGCCTACTTCAGAGCAAGAATGCGGCTTGAATCTGAACCTGTAATGAATTTTGAGAGACTTTTTAGCTCCCTGACACAGGCACAGATAGACATGCTTTACATTTTGTTTGGAGCATAAGACTTCATTAGGTCTCTTTTTTAGGAATGTTGATATAGAAAACTTTGATTCCTTAAGAAGAAAAATACTACTTTTCTTAGGGCAGAATGAGGAATGAATATTGCAGTGTAAGTCTTCCACAAACACACCTTGGGAGGCACCCTAGAGAAATGAAATTAGATGTTTTCTAGGAAAATCTCTTTTTGTTATGTTAACAGATAAAGGTGTTACCAAATGTAATGCTTTTTTCTGGTTTTTATTCACTTCTTTTTAAATTTCTTTTTCATATTTGGCTGAAATCTTCCTCAAATTACATAATTTATTTGCTTTAACTTCCTTTTGCTCATTTTCATCTTTGATGGAAAGTTAGAAACTACCTTTCCCACTTTCACCTAAGTTTCATATCCTCCAATCCTATCCTTAAGGTGAACAGATTTATTGAAGTGCATTTACACAGTTCTGTAGAAAATCCTGACATTTTAAAGGATTTTTGACAGGATGGGTGATGTCATTTATGGGGTGGATAGCCTAGATGTGATATATAAACAAAAGGCTGAGGGGTTAGGGTTAGTTCCTTGAAGACATTGAACCTTTTCAGCTGCAGAAAGAAATTCAATAATCAATAGCTTTCAGTGTGCAAATTATAATGTCTAACATTAGAGGAGATTGGAGAATGTTGAAAATGTCACTAATTACCTATATAAAGGCTAAATCCTCCAGGAATGCAATCAGAAAACAAATAAGTTTATAACTGCATTGTCTTTATGGATTATGATCATATTTTCCTATAACGCCAGTGACACATGAGTGGTCTTAAAAATTAGGTAGTTGTAGGAATAAGAAGAGAATATAGAGAAATATTAAAATATAACCCTGAGATGAGTTTTGAAAGCTAGATAATAGTGGAATGACCAGACATGTCATTAATGCTTTTATGACATTTGGTCTTCCAGTCAGGTCTAAAGGTTCACTCTATGGAACTGACATTTTTTGGGGGGGTATCACATTCTGAACTCACAAATGAGGTGCTCCCTAAGCTGCCCTGTGTCTACTGAGCATTGTGTGGGGCAGGAGTCAGTCTTGAACAAAGCTCAAAATGTGCAGAGCTCATTCTGAGGCAAGGCCTCAATTCTTACAGTCAAAGATGTAAGAAAGCATAGTCCATATTTTATACAGAAGGGAAAATGTGTCATAGTTAGAGATTTGTTGAAGGACACATAAAAAAACTTTCTATTGAAACCAGGTGCAAAAGTCAATTGTCCTTCCAGCCCAGTTTTTAAATATCATTTCTTCTTCCCTGGTCTCTTTATTGTTACATATCTTTTTATTGTTTGACATATCAAATTATTTTATTTTCTAAAGGGGGAAAAATGAGAGAATCTCTTCCCTTTGATTTGATACTGTACTAAGATGAAGATTTCATAAACCCCTTGTGAATAAGCAGCACAAGGGCCTAACCAGAGCTTTTCCCTTTTGTGGGGTAGTGCTTTGTAGTGCAACATCAGCTGGTGGTAGGGAGGGGTGGAAACACAGAAGAAATTCATTGAACAGCAGAGATGCCATTATCATCATAAATAGCTACAAAAAAAAATCAATTTAGGTGAGGTGAGAGAATGAGAGAGACAGTATGGGGAGGAAACAAGCAGCACTTGTTTTGTAATGATTGGGGAAGTTAAAATGGGCCTTATGATGTGAGAGAAGGGACTTATCCTTCTCATAAAAACAGGAGCTGAAAATCTGTGAAAATCATGAAAAGGGCTCAGGGTAACTAGAGCTCTTTCATCTGGGAAGTTAAGGACGTAGCAGAATGTGTGTCTGAATATCTAGATCATCAAATAGTGTCAACTATGCACATTTCTATACCTTTCATACTGCTGTTTGAAGAGGTTTCCTTAAAATTACACAGCTTCCCATGGCTTGCCTTTGAAATCTCCAAATGGAGATAATGTGAACCCAAACCCCTCTATCCTCACTAGGGTTTATTGTATGGTTGATTGTCTCTTTCTCCCTCCAGACCAACATTGCAGACAACAAAGTGGTAGATACAGAGCATCAGACAAAATGCAACTTTCCTATCTCCCCTGTTAGGCAAAAACTCTCCTTTTTGGGGTGTCAGAAAAGGGAGCTCATCTGACTGAATGCTGGAATTACATTCTGGTCTTTTGAACTGACATAAAAGCATTGCACAGAATATGCTCCCCATAAATGAGTTAGCCAGAATAAGTTTATTTTGTCTCTTCATTTTGGGAGGATGCATCAATATCTGGAGAATAAACCACAGTGAGTTCACTCAATTTGCATGAGTATATCTTTACTCAAACCTTTGCAATATCATCTGCTATTTGCTCTTGTTACTTTTCTCATCAAGAGATGGTGAAACCTGATAGGGACAACTGGAAAATGTTGTACAGATGATAATTCAAAGATTTTTCAACTTTGTTCTTTTCCAACTCACCAATTTCTTTTTTGCTGGATGTCTCTTCATGACAGCATCATGATCTTCTGCAGGCAAACCCGAGGTACAGTGGAAAGAAGGAGATGCAGTGCAGTAACTGCTAAAAGATTGAAATTTTGGTAGCAGCATGGTAAAAGTGGAGTCCAGCAGACTGCTCTTATGAAGCCACGAAAGCCAGTGAAAAGCAGAACAGGTACATCTAAATGGTGTCATTATTTGCTTGTAGATTTCACGGTCTTCCTCAATATGTTTTGGGACATACTTTACCTGGTTTATAGGGGATTTTTCCTATTTTCATAGGTACTATTACAAAATGAGGGTTAGAGTGTGTTTAATGGTGAATGTAGTATACCAACAATATTTCAATCCTTTTAAGCAATTGCTATCTTTAATTTCCTTATTCTTATTGAGACATCAGCTGGTTTTTGAATATCCATGATATAGCTGCATTCCATCCTTAAGAGACAGAAGATCTGCTGCTGCAAAAATCTTCTGAATGATTTTACAATCTGGAAGTAGATTTTCTTCCAGTTTTGCTGTGTAACTCAAGTCGTGGGTTTACATATTTTCGCTTACACGAAAGGTTAGTAGAAAACACAGCCCATCCTTGGAAAGCAAATATGCATTTGCATTTGGGGTGGAAAATTACCACAGGAAACAGCAACACAGAACTTCTGGGGTGACTGAGGGTTGGGTTTGGCTCCCATCTTCCCATTTTCTGTGCAAATACAGCCATGTATAACATACAGATGTCTCCAGATCAACCTCTTGTGCATTCTTCCTGCCCATCCCCAAAACCCCCAGATTAAAAATCTATAGCTCATTAAACAAGAAAGGAGGAATATCTTGCCTTAGAAATATTACTGTCTGTCAGGATTGCCTTGTTACAGAGAGGAGACTTATCTGTAAAACCTGCACACAATTACTTCTTAATGATTCTATCCTGGCTCATTAGGAGAGCAGCTACCACTGAGACTTAAGAGTAATCAGGCAGCTGTACCAGTGACACAAGTACCATGCATCTTGGGGTGGCACATCAGCATTAACTGGACTGAAATTAGAAATTGTAAATGAGATCAAAGCCAGATAAGCTTGTAAAATGTGTCCATGATGTTGTTTGCTGTAGCAACACCAACCATTTCCCTGCTGGAATTTTGTTACCATTCGCGTTGCGTATTTTATTTGAAAAAAATTTGTTGGACACTGTTTAGAGCAGTACACTTTTCAAATTTTGGATTTGAAGTTTGCTTTACAAAGGATCGTAGTGAGTTACAGATTTGCTGAAAGTATCTGGAGTTCCTTCTTGCTTTTCTTTTACCCTGTTTAGAACATAAATCGCGCATTTCCAACCACTCATGAGAATTTGGTTTCACAGAGTTGGCATCAGAAACAAGCAGAATTTTGGAATTTCTGGTGAGATAAAGCAACTGCATATCCATAACTTATAGCTAGGGATTTGAAATAATTCTTAGAAACGTGTCCTTAGAGAAAGTTAATTTATTATGTAAACTGTGTTTTCCAGTTTACATCACCTCAAGCTGGTGTGTGAATATGTGAAAAGCTCACCAAAACACACACAAAAAAGCCACACAAAACACTGAAATAGCAAATAGGGAGAAATTGGTTGAAAGTCATTACCCTATATCTTAAAAAATCAAAGACCAAATCCTTGGAAAGGGATTAAAGGTTTTAGGTAAGGCCTTCTTTTTTCATGACGCCACACTTTGAATCTTTAATTTTTTGACTCCATCACTGGGAGAATCAGAAGCATCTTTAAAAAGACTTTTAGGAATAAAAAGCCACAAATACATTAGGTTCTGACAAACACAGAAGAAAAAAATGCAATAATTAGAAGATATTAATTAAACAACCCATCATGTTACTTCCTTTTGATTTAAAAAGAAAACAGTCATAATTTTGTCCTTAAGTGACTCAAACTGTAAATCAAAATGCTATGAGCAAACCCATGCAATTACACTTGTTACTTTTACTAGACACACAATTAATCTGCTTGGTCACATAGAATATATTAACTAACACTGAAAGATGCTGAATTTTGAGCCTGCTTCATACATTAGAAAGTAAATAGTTGTAATAAATATTATTCCCTATATATTATTTGTTATACAAAAGTATCTGCCATGTCAACAAAGTTTCTGCAGATTTAAAACTATTAGATCCTAAACACCACATTTTATATAAGCAAAAATGATCATTTTTTCTGCTGTAATGAGATGACCAGACTAATGGATGGGGGGAAAAGTAGTTTTCTTTATAAACAATTCATGTCTGTTGCTAACACGGGGAGGAATAAACTTAATGATGCCCTGAAAGCAGTTGAGAGTGGTGAACAGAAGTTCTACTTTAAAATGTCAGAGCACAGCTGTGCAGATTTTTCCTCCTCCATTTCACATTGCTTTCCAACAAGGGCAACAACAAAACCCTATATTTGTATTAAGTTCATGTAATTTTTTACTTGCCAAGGATTTTATGTATTTTGTAATGCAAAGAGCTGGAGTGACAATAATGAAAACTTCTCACCTGAGTCACCACCTTCCAAAGACATCCCAAATAACTTTGTGCCATTTGATATTGTCACAATCATTCCTGAGCTATGTGGTGACCTGATGGGACAGGCTGCCTTCATTGCAAGGCACCAGTGACTTCAGCTGCCTCAGCTGAAGGAAAACTGTCTTTGTTTTATTGGTGCCTTATATATTCCTACATGGTGTTTTAAAGACCATATTATACTAAATTTATTATGTTGACTGTTAGAGAATGCTGCACTCTAAGACTGGTGTTAGGAATGCATTCAATGGAGAGTTTACAGTTCCTCTCCTGAGTCCTTATACAACTTACAATGCTAGAATGGAACACAAAATAGAGCAATGACAGACCTTTCCAGCTATTTGGTCCCCCATTGTTCATATCTTCATATAGAAAAATGATATTTCACTCAGCAAGCATTATTACATTTTGATTTGGAAATACTTAACATTATGTTTATTTGGAAATGGCATTTAAAATTTCTCTTCAGTTGGGAAACCACACTTGTGACAGTAGATACTACCCAGGATGGTAGTTGGCAATATATTCCAAATGGAGAGGCAGCTGTAAATGTTTTATCTCTCTTCCCACTTTGAGTGGTTTCCTCCCTGGCACTGTAAAGCTCTGCTGACTTGACGGGGCTACTGAGAGTCAGAATCTCTGACTGCAGATATATTTCTGCACTCACAGCTTGAACACCTCTCCAGGGTAGAATTTCAGTTGTACAGAAGGGTTTCAGTTCTTTTTCCTATCTTATCTGTTAAAGAAGATATGTCAGGAAAGATAATATACTAAGATAAAAGAAAGTAAAGACATTCTTGTGGCCTTCATTTTCCTGTGCTTACAGACACAGCTTTTCCTGCAGTGCAACTCAATCTGCTTCTGGATTATTTCTTACATAAATTCATGCTGTATTTTTGTTTCTTATATTTGATGGACTTTCTTGAGGACCACACAGTGATTTTGAGGATCTCTGCAAATTAAAATGCTCCCTTCAAATAATTTTTCTGCATTGATTCAGAATGGAATTTTGTAATACCCACCCTATCTAAAAACATCAAGGAGGAAAATCAATTAAAATCTCTAGAGGTTGGAAGTAGATACAATTTTTTAAACTCTTTTTTCTCCCACAAAAATAACACAAAAAAAAATCAGAATGCATCAAAAATAATAGTGGTAGAACAAACAAATATATATATATATAAAGGGATTAAATTTCTGTTGGAAAACCCGAGAGATTATGTACCTTTGGAAGAGGAAATGCATGTCTAGAGAAAAACAAAGGAAAAGCACGAGAAGAAGAAAAGCAAAGACAAGGTTTGATACACCTCAATAAAAAAATGGAAGTTGACGTGTTTTGATTAGAGAATAAACATTGCCTTCCAAATTCCAGAGGTTTGAAGGACCTGCCATCCTTATTCCAACTGTCATTGGTACATTTAAGAACTCAATAACACAACTGACAAAAAAGTGCAGGCTGCATACTTTAAGTTAGTGAGGAATTGGATTAATGTAGGCTGATGTTTATTATGATGGCCAATTTAAGAAAATTCTCTTGTAATCCTCATGTAGGCATCTCAAAATTTTATTTGATCCTTTAATATTGTTACACGATGGTGAAAGGCTTCCAGTCCAAACACACCTCGTTGATTGGCATGCTCAAAGCCATGTATGATTAAAAGAAAACAACCTCTCCCTGTTTGGAGTCAAATTCTTTCACACAGGGAAAAAGACACAGAAAAACCTTGCCCTCTAGTGGCTAGAAAACTGGAAAACAGCCATAAATCCAATTTTCACTAATTGGTATCCATCCAGGTCAGATTTGCTTGTATCTTGAATAATTTCGCTGGTTTGAATAACTGAAGTCTTCCCTGCTTCCAGATCTGAAAGAAGAAAGCCAACCACGAGGTCACTTAGTATTGGAACTCATTTTGCCCTGGAAGGAAAAGAAAAAAGTGTGGAGAGAGCACTTGAAATTAAATGGTAATTAGGTTTTGGAACAAGCTGAAGCTGGTTGCTCTTGTAGTCATCAGAATGATAGGAATATCTTGCTCTTATGTGCAACAGTTTTACTTTTCCAATCTTTTCTTCTGGAAAGGCAGAAGGCAGACATAATTTCATAGACAGCATAATCCACTTTGCAATTAGTAAGGAACCTCTGACTCTGATGTAAATCTATTGTCTTCCATTTAAAACTAAATTGCTTAATAAATAAAATAAAGCTGCATTAATAGAGAGCCATTTAAAGAACTCTGGTCCAGCATTTACAGAAGTAACTCATCTTCTGGGTATGCAATCTGTGTATACAAGGGCAGGAATTGGGAACTGCTCGTTTCTGCTCTTTGCACTACTGCAATCCACTGGATTTGGAGATGGTTACACTGCATTGGCCCGGTTTAAAAGGGTAATTAGGGCATGGCAGACACCTCTCAAACAGAAGACAGAACCAAGCATAAGATTGTGAAGGCTCATAGCTAATTATATTCTAGAAAGCACAGAAAAATCTTCCCTGTAATGTGTCTA
Organism: Cettia cetti; assembly: GCA_013401135.1. Lineage (NCBI taxonomy): Eukaryota > Metazoa > Chordata > Aves > Passeriformes > Sylviidae > Cettia > Cettia cetti. The sequence goes on from VZUI01047393.1 coordinate 153,936, forward strand.
CTTATTCAAATAAATATCCATTCCTATTTTGGCTTCACAGCTGTTCATTGTGTGTCAAACAGGGGATTTATCTCTTCTGAGAACAAGGTTTTCACTTTTCTGTTCACTGTGGGATGGATTATGCCAGAACAGTGTCCCTGGATGTTACTGCACAGCCCATGTGGGTCAGCAGGAATCCAGCTTTGGGCTGTTACAGGAGACTGTTAGTTTATTTTTCCAAAGAATGCATAATTGTTCTTTCATTGGCCAAATATTGCTTGCCTTACTCAGAAAATTTTCTTCCATAAAGTTTAATGGAACTAACCTTAATAAAACAATACTTTCCATGTTGGATTAAAAAGCACCCAAGTTTTATTTTTCCTGGTTTCACAAAGACTGAAACAAGAGAGATTACAGTTATTTTTCCAACATATATCTTACTTGAAAAAGCAATCACACATTCTCCTTTTGGAATACAATTTTTTTATTAGCTCATGCAAATTGAACACTGATTTTCAGAAGAGAGCTAACCACTGCTGTCAGTTGCTGCTATGTAAATAAAACAGTCAATTAAATGACAATTGTTTTATACTGTAATCAAAATCTCTGACACGTTAGAACCAATCAAATGGTAAACATGCAAAGTTTTTTAGTTTTGGAATGGGATTTCATTGTCTCCATTAGAAACCTCTCAGACTCGTTAATTTCCTGACTTTTTTCCCACTTTAGTCTTTTTCTTTCTCATTCTATAGTAAAGTTCCTTTAGTGCTGTCTATGAGTTACTGGGGAATCCCATGTAACCAATAATATCAGTGCTTAATAAATTGGACTATTTTCACTGGATAGTCTGAAATTTGACTGAATATTGCAATTTACAACTTATAGTAAATAAATTATTCAAGGCAGAATGTTCAACAGACTTAAATAATTTAGTCTGAAAATGGTGTCTATAGGCAATCTCTAATGGAAAAAAAAACCCAACCCAAAACATTTCAGTATATCTTCAACATTTAATCATGGTGTACTTAAGAAATCTAAATCTGTTATCAAACTGCTGATAAATGTAATTCTCACAGCAAATTATTTTGTTTTTCAAAAGATAGTAAATCTAATAAAACAAATTACTGCTGTGGATGTGGGGAGAATTCTGGTTTCTAGAAATTAGGAAGTATATTACCTATTACAGAAAGAAGTTGCAAATTTCTAAGTTATCATTAAATCCTATTTAAGTCATAAAAAGAGAAATATAACAAAGTGAGAAATATAACACTGAGAATATATGGTTGGATATTTTCATCACCTTTGAATGAACCTCACAGTAGTTTTTCTGAAGCTCTGAGGATTTTATACAAACTGATGTAAGATGGTATTTCTAGGAAGACAATGCATAAATATAATTGTCCAACAATATATACACTGTGCAAATTTAAAACAGAAGTGTTTAAAACAGATGTGTTAGGGGAAAAAAAAATTATATGCATGGGAGATGATAGTATTACCAGGAAATGAATGGAATGGAATTTTAAGAAGGAATCATTTTGACCAGTATTAAAAGTGTAGCTTGTGTGCCTGTGCAAAAGTGCATTGGGTTCCATTGTGAGAAGATGTAATTAAAGTTGTACATCCTCATTGCAGGAGTTAAGCAACCTGTGATCAAAGAAATGAAGCTTAACATGGTCCATTTTGAAGATATGGAAATGCAGATTTTTTTTCCCCCCCAAAGGCTCTTTCAAGGCTCCTTAACTGCAACAGAAGGTCAAGGAATTTCCTATTGCTGATAACTCTGTTCCCTCCAGTGACACAGGCTTTAACCATTGCCACATGATGTGTGGTTTACACCTGTAAACCTCGGATATTTTAAAAAAGACTCAGCATTTGACATCATTCTTTCAAACTGTCTGCAGCTCAAAATTTATTTTCCAGTGTATTGGCTGTGATAAACACTTATTTTTTCCTCTTAGAATTTTATGTGAAACCTTCTAAAGAAATAAAACCTAATGTGGATGATGGGAACAGCTAAAAGAGCAGACAATATGCTTTCAAATACTCCCCACCCACTCTTATACTCCTTCCATAGAAGCCAGTCCACAACACAAATACGGCAATTCTTTATTTAGATCACCTCCAAAAATACCCCAAATAGCAACAAAAAACCCCAAATAAATAAAATCCCCACCTCAAAACAAACTCAACAAAAATAAAATCAAGAAAAACCTGCACATTCCTCATTACATAATAAAGAAACAATGCAAATTATTCAAGGGACAAGCAACCCTAATTACAGAAGTAGGAAGCAGTTCTCCCATCTGCAGAGTAAAACACAAACCTTGCCCTTTCTTCCACCCTGCTCCACAAAACTGTGGCATTAAGCACCTAAAACTCTAGCTGAAAAAATTGCATTTTAGAAGCCAAAAGCCACAAAAAAATTCTAATAATTTCCTATTGCTAGTTCAGACATCCCCTGGTGTATTACTTGGGTGAATTCCATTCTAAAGACTGTCATTATTCCCATATGCATTGGAGAAAATGTAAATGTGTAAATTGAGACTAAACTCCAGTACAAGGTCCAGTCTCTAAAAGTTTTATGCTCTAAGACTGCACTCATAACTCAGTGCTCAACCTTCTAAATGGATTTTATGCTCTGTATCCAGAATAAAAACTGGCTGCTGGACCTGCTATCAACAACAAATCATCTCTGATCTCACAAGTGAGGTGTGTCCAGGAGACTCTGGAGGTCAAAGCTGGATTGCTCTGATGCCCAGGAATTGTGATTATTCTGTTTGCTCAAACAGCAACAGCTGAGCACAAGCCAGGCAAGTGGCCCCTGGTGGCTTGTAAAGAGGGGCTTGATGTCACTGTGTACCCCAGGGAGGATTCATGATTGCACCAGGACTCTGTCAGACTCTGATTTGATGGAGAATGTCTTGATGAGTGCTGCTGGAGATGCCTCAAGGCAGAGGGTGTTCCTGAGTGTGGGAGTTTCCAAAAGGGAGAAATATAAAGGAAGAAGTTTTCTGTCAAAATGACATTCTTCATGCAGATCAATAAATTTCCCATTTAGTCTATGAAACTTGTGACTTGGGTCAAAAGATTAGAAGAAGCTGGAAAACACTGAACAACAGAATATTGGAAGAATCTTGTCAACACCTGAAAGGTGAAGTTAGTACAAATAGAACTCCATTATAAACCTTTTGAGATGCAATATACTGTTAAAGGACAGATCCTTTCCCATAAACCCCTCTTCCACGTTTCATGGGTTTTTATAAGGAGGATTCATCTCCAAATATGCTTTAAAATAGCTGTTTTAATTTAAAAAAATATTGCCCCAAAGGATGCTTAAGTGCTTTCCAGCATTTGTATTAACAAGTTAGGGTCAGAGAAGTACTCAAAAAACCTCAAGCAAAACTATAGTTAATAAAGAATAAAATTGGAAAGAGAAGGACATTTTTGATGTGAGGAATTAGCAAATGAAATAAAAGTTTACCAGCCATGGAATGACCATACCACAAAAGACTTCAGAAAACAGAATTTTGATTCTGATTAGTAGATTATGTAAGATTCCCCTTAAAATCAAAGAAATTTATACATTTTCTTGGCTGAAATCATCTTCAGAAGCCTGTCCCATCTATACACTGCCTTTGGCAAGATTGGAGTTAAAATCTAATGCCAAAACCTTATGGAGTCAACAGTAATCTGGAAAAAAAATTCTGGTTTCAGAAATGTCAGTAGTAAAATGATGAATAACTTGATGAAAGCACTGTAAAACAAAGTTTTGTTGGTTTTTTTTTTAATATAAAACCAAATGTCCATTTCTGGAACTGAAATTTCATCTCCAACAGATTCCTCTATGAAGGGAGAAGGAAATGGGGAGAGGACCAGGGAGAGAGAGAAGGTGAGAGAATTTAAATTCTCAGGTTGGGATGAAGTGGTTTGCCCTAATATGTACTCCTAAATTCCTAATGGGGAAAGATTTTTCTGATATTCCAATTACTGTTAAATGTTAATGCTTGTTTTGTTTTGGTATTTTGTGATATGTGTGAAATTTAACCTCTCCAGAGATTTAAAATAGAATGAATGGGGGAGAAATTGAAATGCTTCTCTTAATTTTTTCACTTTTCCCACTTCACACTGCCTTAGTAACAGCACTTTTTTAGATAGTGTCAGATGACATAACAACCCCCCCCCCCATTCCATTTAATCCATTTAATGTAAAAAAATTATTAATGATAGATTTCCATCAAAACCTTTAGCAATGCAAGTCCTCACTTTTTAACCTCAGGTATTTGTAACACCACAAAATTGGATTTGGATTAATGCATCTGAAATACAAGCCTCAGAAACTCCTTAAAAGTTCAAGTTGCCCAGTACTATCTTTTGCTTTTCCTTGTTGTCTAATGGGCTAAATTTTACTTTGGATGTCCAAATATGTTTCTTAGGTGCTTTTTGGGTTTTTTTTTGATTTTTTTTTCCCTTTGGTGTGATTCTAGGAATTACTTCTTATGTCGAGTGCAGTTTTACTGAATAGCAAAAAAAAAAAAAAAAGCCCTTTAGGTTCCTTGAAAAAGGTGTAGTGCAGCACTGCATATTTCTAATGCTTGTAGAACTTGGCTGCAACCTTTGCCAGTCTGGATTCTGAATTTACAGTGCACAGCTGCTGAATGTTGCAGCCTCTCAGCATTATGTGCATTCTGAACAGTTTTCCCCTGCACTGATCCCAGTCACTGCTCCTGTCTGGAGAGCTTAGCTCTGCAAAAAATAACATCTCCAATATTGCCTCTCACAAAGGTGTCAGTGAAGCCTCAAAACAACCAGATAAACATTTGGTTCTTCCTTACCTGGTCACTCACAAATGATTGGTTTTATACTCTTCTTTTGTTTCTTATAATTAGATCCAAATCCAAAATCTGTAATAGAAGTGCAAATATTCCAAGCCATTGTTGGTTGAAGTAAACTTTCAATAGATACAAGTAACCACCACGCCTCATAACTTCAAAAAATCCAATTTTGTCAGTGTTGACCCTGTACATTAATCTTCTTTTAGTGAGTCAAGCTATTTGTAGCTAGAACAAGATAATACACAGAAGAATATTTGATAACTATCAGAGGCAGAGTAATAATTCAGTATTTTTGAGCAGCTACTAGAGGCAGAAAAGTCAACTTATCTTCCAGGCTAAGTCTCTGTTACACACTCAGGAAATACATGAAATGTGAATTAAGAGTGAGAGGCAACTTTTCATGGACAAAAAGAGAAGAAACCATTTCAGTGCCCAGTAGCCAATAAATCACCATAGTCCAGAACTTGCCATGTTTTATTCCTCTTGCATATTAACAAAGATGGCTGGGAAAAACTCCTTGCAGGAAAGTTTTACCTATGCTGCTGATTTAATCAAAATGTTCTACAAAGGAGTTTCCTTCTCATTGTTTTTGTTTTCATGGAAGTAAGGGGAATAATCTTAATTTAACGGTCTGCTGTCAAATTTGCAGTTCTCCTTAAAATAATTAATAGAAAAGCCACACACTCACACAAAATATTGGATATGTTCTTACGTATTTCAAGGGGAAAAAAAAATTAATAAAATGGTTGTAAAAATATGACGAGGAGACATTACCATAAAATCAAACGGTTGGTCAAACTGGGAATATATTTTCTCAGTACTCTTGATCCATTTTAAGAAGCACATGTTAAAGTTTTCTGCATTATTCTTTAACTAATACTATTTTGGAGACCAATTCCAATATTATATCAACTATAATTTATTCTCCCACTAATGCGTTAAGGTTTATCAAGTTTTTTCCATTTGATTCAGTCTAGAAATATGAACATGTCCTTTAAAGGCACCAGAAAGCAGACTTTTTTTGTGCAATACTTTCCAATTCAAGTTGGAAAGATTTGAAGGTGTTTCTTTTTCTGCCAATGATATTTTTCTAGATAAAGTAAACACAGCTTGCATGAACTTGAGAGGTAATAGAACAGATAATGATACTTTCTGCTTCGAATTAGCTACAACCATTTCAGTAGGGAAAAATTATCATTACTTTAAATGACTCAAGTCATTTGTGTCTGGAATTTCAGAGCCGTGATTTTAAAGTTTTAAATTTTATAAGGTCTAGAATTATAGCTAAAATTCAATTGTCTATAGCCTTTCAATTATAAAAGGAAACAGTCCCACTTCATTCTCTATTAGCTAATATAAATTGTCTGGAATAAACATGAAGCCAGCTATCAATGTATTTTAACCACACTTTGACTTTTACAGCAGCACTTAACACAAATAGCTTTTTCCTGATAGTTTGGCTACATACTTCACTGAAAATTTATTTCTTTTTTATAGTAATATAATGTTTCTCTTCTTGGGCTAATGTCGCATATTTTACTACCTGGAACAGATGTGTCGAAATGCTTAAAAGGACAGAAATATCTTCCTAGTGCAGTTGAAGAGTTCATTTTATAAATGCAGGGTAGAAAATTCCTTGTCCCACTTTAGCAGCTCACTAACGTGGTGCAGCCAGATCACTGCAAAGACCCCCTCTCAAAATTCATTTGAGAATCCTTCAATCCTTTTGCCTCATGGAATATTCATATTCTCTCTATAATTGGCTTTCTCTGTTTACTTTGCATCCTGTTTTATTACACCACCTCACTTGCACAGAAACAAACGAACTCTTGGAATTGCACAAATTGAATTTTAATCAAGGAGAGTGAGGATAACTTTAATGGCACTTAAATCAGATTCAGAAATCAGAAGAGTTTATTTTTAACCATGTGATATAATCGTAAAGCTATGTTCCTGAGGTTTTGTAGGATGTCAATATTGCAAACAAAATAAATTAAGATACTCATAAGAAAAAACGGAGATGGAAAGGCTGAGTCATTTTCAGGTGTGATTAAAAAAACATAGATATAACTACTTTTTATTAACATTTCCATTTTTGCTAATAAATTATCTCCAATTCTTTCTGAAGTCCATGTAAGTGACTCTTGGCTGTACATGTCCCTCTAGTGGCATCACGTATGTAACAGAGAGCCATAAAAGCTTAGTCCTGTTTCTTATTCCTAATCCCTACAATAGTTAAAATCTACCAATCAAACAAGCATAACAATATACTGGCTTTTAAACTCATTTGATAGTCCCAGAAACAGTTCAGACTGTGTTCATGTTATTCACACTATGCACCTTTAACACTAATTTGTTTCCCTGAAAATTTTAGCTTTGTTGATATCGTTTAGTATTTGGAGTAAGGAGTGTCAGGTCACCATTAGTTCTGAAATATTAAAAAGGTACTCACCTGTTTTTTGGCTTCTGGCTATAAAATAATTTTAAATTATTTTGTATTTTGGAAGCTAATTGTTTAAAGCAGTCAGAAGTAATCGGATTTTTTTTAAGCAGTGTCAGTGTCAAAATTTTATTTTTTTTTAATCTTTCTCATCTCCATAAGAACAACATTTGCCCTAAGACTTCTTAGGGCAAAGCCCATTAACTTCTGCCTGTTGTTAGCTTTCAATATAGCATTAAGTAAACTTTTCAGAATGACCAGCAATACACCTGGAAAAGATGGTTTAAAAATTCAGGCTTAGATATTAACAGCATCTGTGACAAGATATTTAAAATTCCTGCTTGAGTTATTATGAGTGACTGATTATCCCATGATCAGCAGCTCAAACAGATTTGCTCTCTTTCAAAGACTCTTTTTCTGTTAGAAGCAGCTAAATTTCTAAGCTGAAAGGGCTAGTGTATACTTATTTAATTGCTGTTTATTGCCTTTTATGTCCAGTGATTAGGGATGTCTTTCAACTTCTGGAATTAAATAAACATCACAGATCAAAAGATGAAGTTATTCTTATTGTGTAATGCTAAATAATAATTTAAATAATTTAAGATTTTAGCTACTTCTTCAGTTGCTAGGTTCCCAGATGCACCACCTACCCTTTAGTATTGTAGTTTTCTCCTATTACATCAGCAGTTGATGACTACAATAAGTATATTTAGTCATTTTTATTTACAGAAATATCTTACTCTTCACAGAAATAATGTTGGCGTCCAGGCAGACTCTTTAAAAGGCTTTTTATAGAGGCCATTGTAATTTATGTTCATTCTTACCTGATCTAGTAATTATCAGCGAAGCTGACAAAGCGTTTAAGGTGATCCAAATCAATAGATTTCAGGAACATTTTCTGGTTCATATGAGGTTTGGGGGGTGGTTTTAATTATCTTTTAAAGCTCAAAAGCATTGTCCTACAGGAAGATTGTCAGTTTTCACTAAATTTCAGTGGACAGGATGGTCACAACTGATGCGTTGTTGAGTATTGTGGATTGGAGATAAAACGTACAGAATAAAATGCTGACAAACACTTGTTCCTCAAAGCCTGTGAAGAATATTGTTTTCCCTGTGTCCCTCTGAGCCCTGACAGGATATTTTCAAACAGCCCATGCACATTGGTGATTTTTATATACCTTCCAGAGCAGCACAGTAAATTATACTGTGGATAAGCCGTGGTGAATAGAAGCAACCATGCATCTAGGAAAGAGGTGTTAAAATCCTGTTCCACATTATTAGAAAACACTGCAAGGATTAGGAAGAGGCAGCCAGATGAAGTTGTGGCAGGGAAGGATCTTAGCAAAGTCAGGGAGAAGTTCTTAAGTTCTTAGGAAGTAATGAATCACAGCAAAGATGAAGTCACAGACACCTGTGGAGAGACAGTCATTGGAAGCAGGGAAGTTTCAAAGTTTGAAGTAAGCCCTCCAGGGGGTTGGTAGCACAAAATTGTCATACACATCTGGGATTTTAATTTTTTTTATTTTTATTATTAGTATTATTGACTTCTTTGCTAAAAGATAACTAAGCCCTTTCACATAAATTTTTAACAGAAGATGAATTTTCTTGATTGACTTCCTCTTAGATCTGTGACTTCACAAGAATGTGGTTTAGTAATTCTAGGGGGTTTGTCCTCTGTAATGATGTGACAAATTTCACTTCATTTGAACTAGCTTTAACAGCAGGGTAATTGGTTTTTTCTGTTATTTCTGCTCCAGTTTAGTTCTGACTGTCACATACACCTGAACAGACCTAACCAATAATATTTTAACATGGCAAATGGAATATCTTTTTTTATTTAGAGCAATCCTCCTGTTCCAAAGACCCCTTACAGAGCTGTCCTTTTAATTTGGTGGAAACTGAAGGAAGCAAACCTGCAATCTGACACTGTATTACAGACAGCTGATAAGTGTGGGTGAAATTAGAAAATGTTCAGCAATTTCTTTCTCATTTACCAAAGTTTTGTTAAAACTGTTATGGCTTTGGCATTGAAAAACTCTGGAAGGTCTTCTATTTCCTACTTCCCATCAATAATGTGTCCCATTTTTTCCTTAATGTTGTGTGTGATCGGTCAAGCAAGAAATATATTCCAAAACTTTATTCTCATAGAAAAAAAAAGTACTTAGAGGAAAGGTTATTGCAAGATGAATGGGAAGAGAGACACTCACATTCCAGGAAAGGAATAAGATCTTTTTTAAACTTTATGACCTTTGGTCACTCCCTATTTCATCCATTCCTGGCAATTCCAGCCTACACGATCTGTTCAGCTACCTGTGATTAACATTGACTTCAGTGACAGTGTCACAGCAAAGGGTCAGGACAGAATCGAGTTTGTCTTCCTGAAACTCACACAACAAGTGATGCTGGTAATATCTTGCTGTCTCACTTGATTTCAGAGCCCTGAACACTCTGGTCCTGTGCATTAAACGAGACAGAGTTCAGGCATTAAACCATATAAACTTATACTAGCAAAATAATAAATTTACAATGCTTATTTACAAGATTAACACTCAAATCTTCATTTTTAACAATTTAGTCCTTGTCGCTTTGACTGAAATTATTTTATTCAAGTAAAAATGGAATTTCCAAGGTTTTATAGAATAGCCTTGCAAGCACATAGTAACATTCTTTAACAATTCCCTTAATTCTTTATCATGAAGAGCACTTGGAACCTTATCCTTGTACCTCTCTGTTGATCACAATGTCCCAACCCAGCATCTAATAACAGGAAAAAGCTGGGAAATTCACTTACAAAAATTATGGAAGTAGCTAAACTTTGAGGGCGCTCCTTCAGTAGTACATATCAATATCCAATCTGTTATCATCTTTATCATCTCTAAAAACTAAAAATTTTTAAACACACATAAATAAGAATTTAATGGTCAGTCTGAAGAAAAAAACCCATGTCTCCTTACAGTTATGTGCAAAATTCTCTTGGACATCCAAAAGCATTCCTCAAATATCCAATAAATGAGTTGCCATTGATGGTGAAAGGCAACATGATGTCCAAGCAAAATTGTAATTTTTAGAGCTTCTGACACTAAGGAATATTGTGTTAAAAGTGTTAAATATTTTGTGGATGGTTTAAGTAAATAAACTCAATTATATATTGTCATTTTGCAAAGTTTGTGTCTCCATTCCAAGATATTTTAAGGGCAAAGTAAAGGCTGCCTGAGAGATCCAAATTTACTGAAGTTACAGTGACTGGCTACTTCCTATATGTCAGTGTCAGTGTGTGCCAAGGACAGATGTTTTCAGATCTGGGATAGTCTGATGCTGATACTTTTCCCAAATTAATTTCAATATTTGGTGTAGAATTTAGGACCAACTGGTTGCAAAAAATTAGTTATGTGGCATGATGAAGGACCTTTGCATATAACTAATAGCAATTTGATTTATCATTTCCAGGGGTTGTTCAGATTATATCAACTGTGTTGACACAATCTGCCCCCCATGCCTCACACATGATGTAGTTACTACATCCTTTACCAGTTTTGTAGGAGAACTGGTTATTGTGGAGGAGGTCAGATCAGCTCGTGCAGAAATGGACGTATCACATCACACCCGTTGGTAAAATAACGTAAATATGTACAGGAGTCACTGTTCCACCACAACATTAATCTCTGGTAATGACAAACACATCCTCTCAGGTGCCTGAAGCAATTCCTGCATTAAGCTGCAGCTGGATAAGGGCAAAATGATCCATCTTTATAAGCCTTTATAAGCCTGGTTGTTTGCCTTTATTGTTATTTGTACTGAGCCAGTGTCAACGTTTTCTCATTTTCATCTACAAGGCAGAAATACCAAAAGGGAAAAACAATCAGGGAGATTTGAATCTTTAAGTAGATAGAGTAGTAGTTCAAGTAAAACAGTATATAGCCACAGGGTTTGATTTCAGAAACAATATCTACTAAATGTGAAAATGTTTCCATTTTTCTAAAGTATTATAAATCTCATGTAGGGTATTTAGATACAGACAGCTCCAATTTGTCCATAGCTAACACCATACAAAAAGCAAAACTCCAGTTTTATCAAAACCTACAAGAGGAATTAATATTTCTGAATTCACTTTTGGTTTCACCTTTATATGTCTATGGTATAAATTTTAACTTCTTGCCTCCTCATAAAAGGGTCCAAATTTAAGTCTCTTTTAAAGTTGTAAATATAGGGGTGTGTGTTAAGTTTTAGCAATAATATTTCAACGGAAACCTGAAATGTATGTCATTAAAACTGAGCTTATAATCTTTTTAATGTCACCCAAAATCTTTACAGCATTACCATTTCACCTTCAGTCATGGTTGCATTCACTGTTACTTCTAATGGCTAAACAAAAATCTTACTACAATCATTAATTGGTACTGCATGTTCTCAGAAAAGAACCTCAGAGGATTTATGTGCTATTAAACTTAAATCTTCTAATTTGCAGGAGAGAAAGAGTTTGAGCCCAGCCTTGTTGTGTGCCCTGACTTCACCACTCTCAAACCAAGTGGACCTTTTGGACAGAATGAGTAGAATCTGGTTCACTCTCAAAAACTAAAAAGTTTTTGTCTCTTTTTTTTTTTTTCTTTTTGTGTATTTTATCATTTTGAGACTCAATTTGCAACTCACTCAGCTGGAAATATTTAATTTAGTGAGATGCATAAAACCTTTCTATAAAAGTTTACCTGGTTTGGACTTCAAAGTTTGATTAGCCTGTAATTCTGGTCTCTCTTGCATTTTAATTCAGATGCTACACATGCACATCTACATCTCTGAAAATACCTCTGCCAAGACTATGAGGAAAAGTTTGGCTCCTTCACTCTTGACGAGGCCAAAATATTTACTTTTTGTGGTCTAGATGTTCCAATCCTCTCCTTCAGGATCTGTGATTTAATTAATTATTCTGTTTTTATCTGGAATCCCTTTGCTCTGCCACAGCAAGATTGCACTCACTAAATTTAAATATTGAAAATATTCACTGCCAACAATTTGTTATTCTTGAAAGATTTCCAGGACAATCTTATGACTATTAAACTTCTTGCAAAATATAAACTTCTTAGACTGTATCTACTGCTTTGCCTATTAATCCAAATAATTAGATTTATTTGAAGAAACTGCAAGTGAAAAGCATGGAAACTAACTTGTCTGTAACACTGCTTTAGAATTTGGATACATTGTTTATTTTATAAATTAATATGGAAAGATAAATGGAAATACTGGAATTGAAGAAGTGTTGTCATATGGGTATTTCTGTAACATCAATGTATAAACTTTCAAAAATGGCTAACATTTTTTGTACGTCATATAATCTTCTAATCTTGGTATACTGAAGAAATAATTTGAGGAAGTTCTAAGCCTGTGCATGTAACGAGATGGGGATGAAACCATCCTGCACTTTTTATCAGTAATTTCTCTAAAATGTGGTTTAGTATATAATTGGCTCATTGTTGCTTAATTAAATTGTGCAGTGCAGAGTGTCAGAATTAGTGTGCTCACTAATAGGTCAGAAGAGGTCCAAACCAGACACAAGCCAACTGAAAAGAAAAATGTAATCTAGGAACAGAACTTAAATAATTAGCTGGCAACACTTGGCCAATGACTTTCCTATATGTGTAGGAATCATTGCCTATACCAAGTGTTCTGTAGCACTGTAAATTTGTAACTAAATGTTAATGTTGGTTCTATAATTCAAATAGTATTTTATTGTGAGAAGAAAATTAACCATTTAGCCTACTTTTTGTATTCTTGTCTTTCTAGAACATTTGCTGGAATAGGCAATTTTCTTTATGACTCTCACCCCTTTTTCTTTCTTTATCTTTTTCTGTATCCACAATAGGAGAGGAGATAACCCTCAGAACTTTATTAGACTTCTACTTTGCTTCCCTTGATGTGTGATAGAAAATTGTCAAAATCAGCAAATACTTAAAAGCACTTCATGTGAATTGCTGCATGTACCATGAACATACTTAGGGACTATGGTAGGAAGAAGAAATATTGATAATGATCTGGTGTCAGCCTGTAATTAAACACACTAAAAAATAAAGGTGTTGATAAAGTAAAAGCCCTGCTCATTCAAACAAACAAACAAAAAAGTGTACAACACTACAGACACAAGAATATAATGTATAAAAAAATGGAATTCACTTTCAGTGTTGTGGGAAAGTGTAATTTATAACTCTGAATAAGAGAGATACTATTGGAAGGTTCATTTGTGGTTACACTGCCAAATCAGCAGTGTGTTCTATTCACTAAAAAAGCTCTTGCCTCAGACTCCAAGAGATCAATAATACATTGTGTTTTTCTTAGTATACAGGTTGTAGTTAAACTCAGCAAGTGTGAATGCTACTCTTTGAAAAATCCTAATGCAGGTGTCTTGGTCCAAACATCACAGCATTTTTTAACATCAGCAGATCCTAATGAGTACTGCATGGAAAAGGTGTTTTAAGTTTATCGTAAATCTGTTCTTGGTCAGTGAGCTAATTAAAATGTTTACTTTGATCACATGAAAACACAGACAGTGAGGAGTGATGGTTCAAAGGACTAATACACAATACAACCTCATGTGATGGGAAATGTAAATGAAAAATTAATGGCTTTTGGGGTATTTTTAGAGAAAGACAGAGTTTTATTATAGTTAACAGCACTAAAATCATGTATAGTTAATTACACAAAGAAAAAAGGACAACTTATTTTGTGTAATTTATATCCTATATTTCCTGGTTTTATTTGTTTACTATAACAGAAAGATTATCCCTTTATTTAAGAAAATAATAAAAATAGAACAGATGTTTGTCTGTTCACAGGGCAGATCACATTCTGGCTTGTTTTAAGAATGGTAATATATATGGAATCCTTTGTTTCTACAAAAACATACTCTCTAGAAATCTGAGGATGAAAGTATTCAAACTATGGCTCCTCTTCTTTATCTTACCTGGTGCAATTATCCTGTTTAATAACTCAAAGTTTATTATACAAAGTGGCATAAGTTTCAGGGGGGGAATTGTAAAAATAGGACTCTAGGGTTTTTATATTTAATATTATTGCCATCCTTTATTGCATTTAGTAGGTTTGCATCTATCTGAAAAAGCACAATAGTTAAGTTTTTATTTGGAATTCAGAATAATACACAAAGTTATTAAAAATTAATCTGTGTGTAGATGATTGAGCACTGTTCTTACAAATTTGTTCCCCTAGAAATTCTGTTAAAATTCAAATGAAAAGCTGATGCAGGGACACTGTGGAGTGAATGCCACCCATCCTTTTTAGCTGTTTGGTTCCCCAACAGTTTCCTGTGACTTGTGGAGTTCAAGGCTGGCAGGAGGCAAAGAGGAAATACACTCATTTTGTCTATGCTCTTGTCACATCTCTCCATGTCTCCTTTTTGCATTCAGCTGTAGTCTGACACAACTTGTAAAAGCAATGGAGATGGGAAGCCAGACCTTCCAAACCCCTTGAAGAAGGAATTGCCTGCCTGATGTGCTCACAAGTATCTGGAGAGTGCCTGCACACATACAAGCATACAAATACATCTGCTACTGGGGTTGTCTGACCAAAGCCAGGTGTAAAACCCCAAATCTGTTCCATGCAGCAGCAGAAGTGAGGGAAGGAATCTCAGTTCACTTCTGCTGTGCTGATTAATTGGCTTTTCCCATTGATGTGTGAAAAGTTTTTGACTGCTCCAAATGACTCATCTTCACCTGGGGCCCTTCATACAGGATGTCCTGCATTAATATTTTATGGCAGTCTGGCTGGGCAGCATCTTACAACTCAACCAGAAACTTCAAAAGAATTAAAGCCTGAATTCTCACCCCTTACCCAAAAAGCAAACCTTGGTTGGTACTGCTGCTTCCCTTTTGGCTGTGTTAATTCTAAACCAGAACAGTATTGAGACTCATGGCATCAGAATAATTTGTGTTGGAAGGGATCTCTAAAGGTCACCTAAACATCCAATCACCCAAATTCTAAGAATTTAACTTTCTCCTTTTACCTGCCCTTGAACATAAGGCAAAACACTAATCACCCTTTCACTATTTTGAAACATCTACTCAAGCTTCTCTTGTAGACCTCCTTTTTGAATAAAAGTTTTCCTTATAGGACGTTGTTAACACAGCTAAATATAGGAAATATTGCAATGTCGTAGGCTCACTGCACTCTTTAAAGATCCTTCCAAATACCCACAAATATGTATTTCTGTGTTGGCTTTGCTCATTGAACAACTCCTCTGAAAATAATCCTTAAATTAATAATTTTTAAAACATTCTTTATTCTTACATTACAAAGCTAAGTGTTTTCATACAAAGCTTCTCTGAGCATCCATTGAGGCACCTCAGCAGGAACTTTGGTATTCTCTGGTGCAGACTCTTGTAGCTGCACTACCCACTCACTTCAATGGGATTTTTGAACACTGGCAAGCATTGGGAATTAGCTTTTCTTTTTTTCCCCTCTTCTTGTGGATTTAGACACCTGGCTTGATTCATATTCAGAAATACGTATATCAGTATCTTCCTTTGGGGTTGGGTTTCTTTTTATTCCTCTGCCTTTGTAGAAATCCAGCAATTGAAATGTTCGATAGAATAGTAACAATAATAATAATAAAAAAAGACGACATAGGCCGGGATGTGGAGTGTGACGGGAGTGCGGCACTTCCACAGGGAGCCCATCCCAGGTGCCGGCGCACCTTGGCGGGGGGATGTGAGCAGCCGGCAGATCGCATCACATCAGATGAGCACACACATACCCGAGGCGGCATCCCCAGCCCTGCACAAGCTGCTGGTAGCTGGAGGAGAAATTAATTAATTTAAAAAAAAAAAAAAAAAGTCTAAATGTTCTGGGGTTCCAGGGATGCCCGGACGCGGCAGGCTCACGCTCGCTTGTCCTTTGCATCCCCTGGGCGTAACTTTACGGAGCAGCGGCAGCGCAGTGCCGCCCCGGGCGGGACCACCTGTCCCGGGAGCCGCCGCCACCCGCGGGAGGAGGCCCGCACCCCTCGGAGCGGCGGCCGCGGCCCTTCCCGAGCCGGGCTGCGCTCAGCCCGTGCCTTGTCCGCTAACCCCCTCTAGCGCCGAGCCCGCCGCACTCGGCCCGAAGCTGCCGGCAGCGCCGAGCCGAGGGGGCGCTTCCCGCGCCCGCCTCACGCACCGCACCGCGCCCCGCGCTCCCCTCAGGCGGGCGGCTGAGGAGGGGCCGCCGCTCCGACGCTTCTCCTTCCATCCTTCCCTCCCTCCCCCGCTGCCCCCGGCCGCGCCGGGCCGCCCGCTGGCTGGCGGGGCGCGAGTGCCGGAGCGCCCCCGGCGCGGGGCCGCGCTGGCTAGATCGGA
>VZUI01047394.1:0-10102 GCA_013401135.1 Cettia cetti
AAGTGTCCCAGGCCAGGCTGGAGCAGCCTGGGATAGTGGAAGGTGTCAGAGTTGAAACAGGATGAGCTTTAAGGTCCCTTCCAACCCAAACCATTCCAGGATTCCATGATCCTGCCTGGGGGGAGCATCACCTTCACTTCTCCCCAGCTTTGAGGTGATCCCTGAGCACAGCCCAGACCTGCCATGAGCACGTGGATGAATCCCTGCAGTGGGATAAAAAAAATCCATTCTTATCCCACCTTCCCTCAGCAATTTGCTGGGATTTGGGAATTCTCTGCTGAGTGACCACAAGCTTTTCTCCCTTTCCCACCAGGAAGCACCAGCCCTTTGGCTTTCATCTTCCCCACAGTGTCCTGGATCACCAGAAAGTCCTGCTCCTTCCCTGCTGGGAAGGCAGATGTGAAAGCATCAACCTGAAGTCCCCAGAATTGCATATTCTCCTCATCCTTAAGCACAGAAAACATATTTATGCATAAACATCAAACATTATGAACACATGTTAAAAAAAACCCTAACAAAACACAGACAAAAACATTTGGGAAAACCATCTGGGGCAGAATTCCACGGTGGAAAATTTCCATCTCAAGAGTCAATGGTTGGCAAAGGAAAAGTGGCTGACAAATTGCAGTCAGGGTGGCTAAGGGCATCCCCAAAAATCCACAGGTTTCACTCAGGAGCTGCAGCCACTGCCTTGCAATGAGGGAATCTCAGCAATTTGCCTTAAATTAGCAGTGCTTCATTTACAAAATGAAGGAGAATGACACATCTCTCATTTTTTTCACAATATATATCCCTTGGAGAGCTCCAAATTCCACCTAATTACCACCTGCAAATGTATTTTGTATTATTATTAAAGCCTCAAAATTTCATAACAAAACACATCAGGGCAAACGGAGTGTTTGATGTGAATTTTGATTTCCAATCCCAACATCCACCAGAAAAAAAAAAACGTGTGACAGAACATCTTGAAATATTTTTGCCACATGGAACATTTTCCTGGTACAAGAAATGAACACAGCAATCTCCAGAAATCACAGAACCACACAGAATTAAATCCAAGAATCCTGAGGCAAATGAGGTTTATCTTGAATACCCCCCCTGACCCCCTTTGTTTGCTGATTTGGTCAAGTCAAGAAAAATTGAGATTTTAAAATGTGATTTCAGGTGGTTTGGGGTTTTTTTTTTTTCTGCCTGCTTACCTTTATCTAATTCACTCGAGATGTTCCATGACGATGTGGGCATGAAATCAGCAACAACCGAGGAATTCACTCCTGGAAGGGGAAAAGAGAAAAACCACGGGATGCTGTTAATGTATGGATTCTATATCATCAGGAATCAAGTTGCTGTCGTGGGAATAAAATGATTTGATGCTCTGTGCTGGCAGGCTGAGCCATCTGGGCAGCAGAAGCAGCCAAGGGGGGAAAGGGAGAGTGCCAGGCTGGAGTTTGTTTTGCAGTGCTGTTCACCATGAGGCCTCATGGAGCATCTTTGGGATGCACTTGACCCACCCTGAAATGTCTCCATGGGTTTTAGGGAGGTAGAATGACTCTGCAGTGGTAGAGCTGAGGGGAACACGGTGCTGAGGGGCTGCTGAAGGTGTGTCATCTGGTAAAATTTACAAGATATTTGAGTCCTGATGTGCATGAGATGTGGTTTATACACTGAAGCTTCTTGTATGAAAACTCCTGGAAATGGGGCTGATCTGAACCCCAGCAGCAGCTGCTCATTGCTGGGAGAATTCTTTACTCTTTGAATGGAGATTTAAGTCTGTATTTATATTTTAAACAGCAAATCACAGGGAGGGTGGGGTTAAGCCAGCACGTCCTGCCTCAGCTCTAGGTCATAGCAGACCATTCCCTGTATCCAAACTTCACCCAGCATCCAGGATTTGCTGTCTCCCTACAACAGCAGGGCCACGTGCAGCCTGTGAGGCTGCTCAGGCAGCAGGGAAGGCTTTTGGAGTCATCCACCAGAGATAAATAGATTTTTATATGAGCTTTAGGGAGTGATGGGAGGGTGGGAAGAAGGGGTGTGAACACACATTCCATGGCCTGGGAAAGCAGAGCACCTCCTCCTTCATTCCCTGTGTCCACCCAGCCCTGAGAAAGCTGAGCTGGAGGAGGAGGAGAGCGAGGTTGGAGGGCACCGAGCGTGGGAGAGGGAATGGGAAATCAAACCAAGCAGTGCTCAGGGTGCCAGTCCTGGCAAAATTCACTGAGAATGAACATCCCACAGCCCAGGGCTGCACCCTGGAGGGACCCCAGTGCTGGGTGATCTCAGAGGTGCACAGGGAAGGCAGAGTGGGGATGCTGTGAGTTAGAGAACAGGAATCTGAAGTGCATTAATTTCACTTTGACACCATCCTTTAGCTTATTCCCAGATTTCACTCATAAAACATGGCATGCAAGGATATGCTAAGATGTTCTGCCTTTATTTGATGTGTTGGCAACTCTTCATTAAAAAATCAGCAGAGATTGTAAACACCAGGTCATACAATCCCACGAGGCTGTCGGGTTCAGACACAGCCAGTGCCCTCTTTATAAATAAGGCCTGGCTTAAAAGCCCCCCTGGCAGCACTGCTTATCCAATACTCTGCCAAGAATTCCCAGTGTAAACACAAAATTTGAAGGCATTAGAACTCCCCTGGAGCACATCCTGGCCTGTGCAGGTCCCCAGTGCTGGGGACAGGCCCTGGGCACAGGGAAGTGACATCTCTTGGCACCAGCTGAGGTTTTGGCCCATGGGTCCATCCCTTCTCATTCTCTGCTTTTATTAACAGCTGAGCTTGTCTAACCCACACAACCCTGACCTAACCCGAATTTTGGGGACCACATGGCTTGAACTTGCAGGGTTTAAGGAGAAAAAGGCAGATCCAGTGCCAGTGTTGCTGTCATGGGGGTAGGTGACAAACAGCCAGTGACAAACACCGCCCTGGAGCTGTGGGTGTCAGGCTGTACCAGAGGCTGGGATGCTTGGTTCCCTATGCCTCCTCACCCTTCCAGTTCTAGCCAAGAAATGGGACAACTCTTGTGGTAAAACCCCTCCAAGAGTGGGATCTGAGGTGCTGTTGCTCCTGCTGGGACCACACTGGCTCATCCCTGTGTCCACAGGCACAGCTCAAACCCACAATGGGCTACACCTCAATCACACACTCATATTTGGCACTCCACAATGGATTTTGTGTTGGTACTTTGGCTGCCCTGGAAATATTTTAGTGTGAAGAGCCCACAAAACAAGGGTATTCTGCCAACAGGTAACACACATTAACCAAAATTAAACAGAAAGTACTAACAACACTGTGGCCACATGCAGCATTTGTTATTTGAAACTCCAGAACTGACAACACAATGACCACAGGCAGTATTTTGGGTTTTTTTTAAACTCCAGAGTGTTCATATTGATATTTTCTTAACCAGGCTTTGAAAACATGACCATGAATCTCACAGAGCAGACATCCATCAGCTCATCTACAGGAGAAACCACATTAGAAGACCAAACTTTGCTATTTGTGGAAGTTCTGCAGGCTGGTGACTGGTGATTTTCTGATATTCCTCAATTAAAGTTCCAGAAAAGAGCAAAGCATCATTGTGCCCATAGTAAACACTTCATTTAATTGAAGGGAACTCACAGAGCAGCTACACCATGTAGGAACAAACCACCCCAATGCAGGAGAATAAAACATCCCAGAAAAAAAGACCCAGGAGACATCCCTGAATTCCATTTCTACCTGTGATGAGTCAGGATTGCTGGGCATGAAAGTGAGAGTGGTGCCACGTCCCCTTGGAACAGCTCTGGCATAATTCCAGGCCAGTTCCCAGCCAGCCCTGGGAAGGGATGAGTCAGGGATCTGCTCACAGCATTTGGGGCACTGGAACAGACTTGCCCATTTGCTGTCACCGCTTCAAAATAGGGGAGGAAAAAAATCTGCCTCATATTAGATGACAGAATGACAGGATTGCTGAGGCTGGAAAAGCCCTCCAAGGTCTTCAGTTCCAAGCTGTGCCCAATCCCCACCTTATCATCAGCCCCTCATTCCTTGGCACCTCCAGGGATTGGGGCTCCAGCCCCTTCCAAGGCCTGGCCACCCTTTCCATGAGGAAATCCCTCCTGATGCCCAGCCTGACCCTTCCCTGGCACAGCCTGAGGCCTTTTCTTCTCCTCCGGGCAACATTGCCACTGAATTTTGCATGTGGAGCTTAAAAACGAATTCTTACTTCTTAAAACTTCCCTAATGCCCAGCTTTAACTTGAACAATTAGATCTGTGTGGAAGAAGAGTCAGCCTGAGAAATGTGATCAGCAGACAGAGCCATTATCCCGGTAAGGTTGTATTTATCCATGGAATCATTCCAGATGAATGATGACTCTTCTTAACACTGGCAAGATAATTATCTGTTCCAACCTATTAAGAAACCGTTGGGTTTAAGTTAATGAGGAGTCACAACAGGCTGTGAAAAGCCAAGTAAAGTGTATTCAAACACACTTCCCACGGAGAAGTTGGCCAAGATCTGATTTTATCACCCTATTGCACAAGTGAGGAGTCAGGCCTTGTAAAGCTTTTGTGATTAAATAAACTTCAGTAAGGTTCACAAAAAGCTGTACTTGCATTTGTGAGATGATAGAGACTGTAAGTCAAAGAAAGAAGATAACTGAGATGACATCAAACCCAGAAATAATTGAAGATTTTAATGGGGAATAAATCTGTTGTACAGAGAAAAGGAGAGAGCAAAGTAAGTCTAGAAATTAGGATATCCTGCTTGGCAGGCTCCAGAGCATGAGGAATGTATGGAGGCTAAGGGGAGGGATGGACACATCCAGGAGAAGCATGGCCTGGGATGCAGCTTCTTTTGGGGCAGAGATGGAAATCCCTCTCTTTTAAGGTGGAAAATAAGCTCCGTTAAAACCTGCAAACAAAAAATTCAAAGCGTCTTCTTCATGGGCATCCACACCAGGGGCAAATTCCATACCCCGATGCTATACCAAATTGATACAATTATTTATATAAATCAGGAGTAATCTCTTTTATCTGATAGAAAAAAAAATGAGTGTGATTGCAATTCAGATCTCACTGCGGGATACCCAAAACAGCAAAAAGAACAAGGAGGTGTTTGGAGAAGGAGTTAGAAGTCTGAATAATAAGATAAAATAATCAGAATTAACAGAAGGAAAAGTTCTCCATTTGCTAGCCTCTCTCTGAATCTGAGCAGAAAGCCTTCCCCAAGCGAGCTTTGTTATCCTGTGAAGGAATTTGCCTAAGGAAGTGATAAAAGCCCAATTTCCCGAGACATTAAAAACAAGATTGGGCAAGACTTGACTGCAGACAGCAGCGGGGAGTTATCCCACGCTGGCAGCAGGGTCAGGGCAGGACAACTTCACAGGGAGTTTAGGCACAGCTCTTTTTGGCCAAATCACCCATGAACATTTTATAGCTGCAGATCCACCAGAAACATCAACTCCCCCTTAAAGAGGAGAATAAAATCTCCAGCAAACAAACTCCTCAGCTCTCCCACTTGGACAGAACTTCAGGAAAACAGGAATGGCAGACTATAACAAAGTTATACAGACTTAGAGAAAAGCTAATTATCCTAAGTGCTCGGTATTTTTTTGCTTTTCTGCACATTCCAGACCAACATTTCATCTTTCCCTCTGTCTGGTTCCTACCTGACTGATCCCTTCCAGGATCTTCCCACAGATCTGCCTCCTGGCTGTTTTTCCTCTCAGTCCTATCTCCCTCATCTTCCTTTTCTGCTTTTTGCATTCTCTGTTCCACTGATCCTTTGTGAGCTCCCCACACGTTTCCATCTGATCTCCCCCAGATATTCCATTTTGCAATCAGCCACTTTCAGCCTCTCCACAGCCCACCCCGGAGCTGCTGAAGGAAATTTAGACAGGCTGTAATGGTTACAACCCATTATCTACTAATTTTCTTGTCTGTTTAAAAGCTGGCACCATCCTGACATTTCTATCATATATCTCAAATTTTGCTTATACCTTTTATAGATGGAAGGATTTTCAGGACATCAGTAGCTCTCTGTCTGCATTAGGATTCTCCTCTTTCCAAAGGAGGTTGGAATTGTGAATATTTCAATCAGTTGAATGAGGGAAAAGTGCAAGAAGATGGGGAATTGTTGAGCATTTCTGTTCTTTGAGTAAGGCAGGTGTCCCTCAAGGAGAATGTGACACCACAGGTCAAACCCTATGGATCCTAATCCTCATCCCACAGGACAAACCTTCCATGGATTATCTAAGAAACCAGTCCATGCTAAAAGTACCCTCCTGCAAGATGCCTCCACTTTCCATGCTCAGGTCAAGCTGTTATTTTGAATACTTTGGAATACAAGAGCCTACAATTACAGACAATAAAATCTGCCCCAGCACAGACCTTATGAAGCTGTCCCTGGCGAGGAGGGTGAAATGCTGCACGATGGCATTTCCCCAGTTAGTTGTGCTCCATCTGCTTATTCCATGAGTGAAAAAGCAAAAGGAAAGCTGGTTCTGCCAAAACCTTGCCTGGGCAGGTCCAGAGGATAAGATTTTACCAGGTCACAGAATCCCAGAGGTTGGAAAAGTCTTGGAGGATCATCCAAGTGCCTGGTGCTCACTTTGTCCCCAGCCCAGAGCTCTGAGTGCCACATCCAGGAATTCCTTGGGCACCTCCAGGGATGGGGACTCCAAACCACCCTGGGCAGCCCCTTCCAATCCTGATCATCCTTTCCATGGAGAAATTCTTTCCAGTGTCCAGCCTGACCTTCCTTGAGGCCATTCCCCAGCCTGTCCCTGTTCCCTGGCTGTCCCCTCCTGGCAGGGAGTCGTGCAGAGCCACAAGGTCCCCCCGAGCCTCCTCTGCTCCAGGCTGAGCCTCCCCATCTGCTCCTCACAGGATTTAAATGATTCCTCCAGAGTTCCAAACTGTCATCACTGTGTCCAAAATGCATTTTCTGCTGGCAAAGGACCCTCTGGAGCTCAGCTGGGGCAGAGATGAAGTTTGGGGTGCTAATAACCTTCAAATGGTTCATTTTGTTCCAGCTCCTAAAATGTAAAACTCCTGCACATCTACCTGTTCTTTATCTGCAGTGTTATCATTAATAATAGCCCTGGGCAGGTTCTAATTGGCATTAGATAGGGAAATTTTCAACACCAGTGAACAATTCAGGCTCTGTGCATTTCAAATACACCAGACATTAATTTCCAGCTTCAAAAAGGAGACGTGCAGCAGGATGATTTCATTTAGTGCAGGACTGGAAATTGTTAGGAGCTTCATTTATATCCCATCTCTTCCATCTATCAGAGCACCTCTCCACTGCTACTGGCACTTTCATCAGCAGGACCTCTCTGCCTGGGAGTCTTTCTAAATCTTCAAGCTCTCCAGGGCTGGAGATAAAGGCAAGGATTAACCCATTTAGGATGCCCCATCTGGAAGAATCCCGGTGCCCTGTTTATGGTTTCAGGGCAAAAGTGCTTCATGCACCTCACCCCTCTTTTTGCCTCCCCTTTTCCTGAAGATCTTCTCTCTCCCATGAGGACACACCAGCTTTTGGCCCAGAGGGGAGCACTCACTGGGGGTTCCAATAAAACCCACCCCAAAAGATTAAAACTCCTCACAAACATCATTCTTAAGATTTGCTCTGGAACCTCAAAGCCATCAGAAAATGATGTGAATGTTACATCTGAGTCTCTGCAAACTCTTCAAATACCTTTGGATGTTTTGGCAGCAGCCTGGTGCCTTCCTCAAGTCAGTATTTTTAGTAACCTGGTGCTTTGGCTAAAGTCATATCAGTTAAAAATTGTTTTCTTCCACGGGATCGGAGCCATCTCTTGGAAGAAGAGATTTTTCAAGAGGCCCATTTTATATGCTAATACCTTAATCCTAAATTTCTAATTACCGCCCTACAATTCCTTTTGATTGCTGCTATTAATTACAGATTATCATTAATGTTAGATGGATTTAGAAGTCACTGTGGAATCTGGGTGCACTTTACATTACTCCAAATTGGGTCGTTAACAGTTCCACTTAAGAAGAGCAAAACACTGCGCCCTGGAGCAAGCCACAGCTTTAATGACAGGGAATGAAGAAAAGAAACGACCACTTGGCCGAGGGCCAGCATTTCACAGCTCACAGTGCAGCCTTTGTGCTTCTGAGCTGGAGAAATGTGGCCACGGTGGCTCTTCAAGGCACTTCAAGCAGACCTGGAGCAGCACATTCCTGGGATGGCACGGCTCAGGTGGACCAGGAATGATCCCGCACGGCACAAATTCACAGAATCTCCGAGTTTTTCTAGGAATTATTATCTGTACTCTGCTCAGTTTGAAATATGAGGGATGTGGAAGGAAGATACTGGAGGAACACAGGATTTTCCTGCCCATAAAAGAAGAGGTTTTAATGGATATAGATCCAGAGTCTGGTGGATCCTTGGTAGGTGCAACTCTGGAAGAGGGCACAGCAGAGCTGTTTGTCAAACAAATTCACAAAGGCTGGGAATTTGCATAATAAATGCAAATTTCCCATCTCTCCAAACCTACCTGGATGTTTTTTCCATGCCCTGAGCTCTTCTGGGCACGTCAGGCTGGCAGAAAGAAAGAAGAGAAAGTGGAAAAGGGAAGCACCCAAAGAAAACTGGACAACTGCAAGAGAAGAAAGCAAAAAGTTGACAGAAGCAGGAAGAAATCACTGGACGGCGCTCATCTAGAAGTGGATGTGACAAGAAACAGAGGAGTCACAAAACCCCATTGGAATATCATGAGGGAATGGAGAAGGAGAAGAATGTCCTGATTAAGTGAAGTGAAGTGAGGATTCTCCAGTGGCAGGAATGGTGAGGAAGAGTCCAGAGAGGGATGGAAGGAGCATGGGGAGGCAGCACTGTGGCACAGCAACACCTGCGTTATCTGGGATGAACGTTTCCCTCCCAAAAGTTTCGGAGTCTGAAAAGTGCTGAGATCCCCCCAGAGCCTCCCTTGCAAAGCCTGCACATCCCTGTGACTCCAAGTGATCCACAGCCCACATTTGCTGGTGGAATTTGCTTTCCTGAAGGCACCAGTGCCGTGCACAAGCGTTCTGGGGGCCTGCCCCTCTCCTGGCACGGCTCCCCCTTTATTTCCCTCCGCACCAGCACAACGAGCTCGGCACGGACGTGTTTGGAGACGAAGGATGAAGTGGCTGGACAGGGCTCTGCGCTGCACCTGCTGGCTTGTCCCTGGCTTCCATCAGTGCCACTGCACTAAATCCACCCACAAAGGCTGGAAAGAAGGCAAAGGCAGCCAAGCCCAGGGAGGGCAAACAAGAAATCATTTACGTCCCCCATAAATCGCGGCACGCCGTAACTCCTCGCGCCTCAGCGCTCGGGGGCCACAACTGACTGCAGAGGATAAGGAGACCAGCAAGCCACAATTAAACCCTTATAACTTGTGAAGAAAACTACAGCAGAAGGCTGCCACGTGCAAATCCACCACTGTTTTCTCGAGCCCGATAATTATTTTTGTTGCAGCGACGAAAAACGGGCCCGTGTCAGCTGACGAATTAATGGGAGGGCCTGAAACAATTACTCCTTAAATACACAGAAGTGTCCCCAGTGTAAACATGCTCCCTTTTCTTGCAGATCCTCGTGGAACGAGGCAGAGCTGCCCCATGACTTATTGGCTGCCCATGATGGAGCAGTAAATGCTGCCTGTTTGATGGTTGCAGCCTCATGCCTTGGATTTTACATGGCTCGATGGTGATTAATGCACAAACTGCCAACTGCAGCCAGAGGCTGAAACACAAGGCCACACTGTGAAACCTATGCTAATAGAGCACAATTTATATAAAAAAAGGGGGAATGTAAATATTTAACTGATGTTGGAGCTGGATGCTTTGGCCAAGCTGGGACTGAGCTACATTGATTGTTCAGGAGGAACTTACACCCTAAAACCCACACAGGCCTGATCTCAGACAGGCTGGGAAGGTGGAATCAAAACTTCTTTTCTTCTGCTAAAAGGCTGTTTGCTTAAATTTTGCTTCAAGTCGAGCAGATGCCACTTGTAAGAGCAGCTCTGTGTGTGAGAGAGGAAGAGAAGAGAAGAGAAGAGAAGAGAAGAGAAGAGAAGAGAAGAGAAGAGAAGAGAAGAGAA
>VZUI01047396.1:0-10814 GCA_013401135.1 Cettia cetti
TAGAATAGAATAGAATAGAATAGAATAGAATAGAATAGAATAGAATAGAATAGAATAGAATAGAATAGAATAGAATATTTTCCAGACAAGATTTCTGGGTTTTTTTTAATTATCATCCTTAAAATAAGACTATTTTTCATTTTTTTCCTATACTATGTTCATTTTGAACTTCATATTCTCAAATAACATCAGGAGGTGTCCTGCTGTGCATAAAGCTAGACACATCTATAATGTTTTGTATGTTCAGAGCTTTAGACATTAAAACTTTGCACACATTCATCCAGAAAGCCAGGGATCCACTTCTATTTATACTGTGAAGGTTTTGCTCAGGCTATCGCATTTCATTAATCCCAGTTTCCTGGAAGGGTGCTAACACTTTCCCTGCAGACTGGGGTAGCCTAAAATGTGTAGACAATAATCAGTGGTTGATGGAATACAGGGTAGTGTTTTAAGAAGCATATTGCCATCCATTATCTTCAGCCTTCCTATGCCCTGTGCTGCTGGGACATTTTTGTGGTTGCTGTCGCAGCAATTTAGTCCCATAAGTTCTAATGTATTGGAAAAACATGACAACATCTGGACTACAAGAACAGTGGAGGAATGCACAAGAGCCACAAAACCAAACTTCTTTAAATCATATCATTTTAACTTAAATTTATAAATAGTTTACTTTAACCCCTATGGCAATTTACAAAACCATCTTACTTTAGAAAAAAAGATTTCAGTGCTCTTTGAGTTCAGGTATTTCCTCCTAGCATAAAGTTGTTGTAAAAAAGCCTTGAAATAGATTTTTTTTAGCTAGATAAGGGATCTGAAAGAAGTTTCCCAAATGGAAAGAGCAGTAAGCTTCCAGCCACCCTTTCTAGGCTGCATTTCCTAGGACTTTCTTTAAAAGAAAAACCTAATTTCTTTGCCATCTGGAGAAAGCCTGATTGCACAGCCACACTGCAACTTCAAGAATTAAAAAAATTGGGAAGTCTATTCAAAAAAACACTGGACTCTTTTTCTTTGAATCCTGGCTCACGGGCTTTGCATGAGGTCAAGAGCCCCTTCATAACATTAACGTTACTCCCGCATTCATGGAGAAGAAAAAAAAAGGTTGTCAGGTTTTTATTTAAAGTTGTAAGAACTAGCAGGTTAGACTGTAATTAAGAAATACTTGTAATTAAATATTTTAACAACATTGA
This sequence comes from Cettia cetti, assembly GCA_013401135.1. Taxonomy (NCBI): domain Eukaryota; kingdom Metazoa; phylum Chordata; class Aves; order Passeriformes; family Sylviidae; genus Cettia; species Cettia cetti. The sequence continues at coordinate 1,188 of VZUI01047396.1, forward strand.
TAGGATCTTAACTAAAAGCTGAAGTACACTTAGGGACGGAGAGACAGAAAACAGTAATGGCAGGAATCATAAGCCAGTTGTGTTTGGTTTCAAGAAGCAAACCACTTGTTGTGTCAGTCACACAAAATCTGCTGCATTAAACCAGAGTGTAGAATTACTTTATAGCCAGGCTGATGTGACAGTGAAAAGGTCACAGTTCCGAAATCTTGGCTCTTCTTCCAAGAGATCATTTTACCGAATCTCTGCCATCCTCACCTCGTGCAGAAAGAATATTTTTCATAGTCATAAAATTGACATTGATTATCTGATCAAGCAAAAGAAACTATGGTAATATGTGGGTCTGATTTTCTGAGTTTGTGAAATTTTCAGCCCAATTAGTGGCTGATTCTTCCGTGAGAGAAGGACTCCTATCAAGTAAATAAGCCTTCTATCTTTCATAAACACTTCTAGGTTTCTCATAATAATTCTCCTACAGGTGTTTCTATTGTTTAACCAATGAAGAGAAGTGTTGTCTTTTCTAACCAATTTTTAGCACAGCATGTTATAAAAAGGATTGTGTGACATTAATAAAGAAGCCTTCTGAATTTCTTTCTACTTGGAGTCAAGCTCTTCCTTTTGTGTCCAACTGCAACAGTAATATTTCCAAATTATATTCCCATTGCATCTGTGTAACAAGATAATATTTATATTTCCTTTGGTATTATTTCTAAAACTTCATTCCTTTCTTAGGAAATTCAAAATTACCTTGCCCCACTCTTCTGTATACCTTGTGACTCAATTTCTTTATAATGTATTGTCCCTCTTATCATGCTGTAATGCACCATCTGTTTCATACAAACCATAAATACTTTTTCAAATCTCTCTGGGTCCATCTGACTAGTCACTTTCTTTTTTCAGTGATTCAGCTGATAGTTCTTAACTGCAGACAGAAAGTCTTTGATATCATCTATAAAACTAATTCACAGTAACCAACACAGTCTACAGATAGCTGATGGCAGACAAGAAGCTGAGGGGTCTCTCTCACCCTGCCATGAGAGTGAACAACTGCAGATGATTTGGTGCTCTGGCTCTCATAGGAGTGAAGGAACTTATCTCCTACATTATTCCAAAGGAACAATGATAATTGATACCAGATCTAGTCAAAAGTCAAAATTTCCATTCTGCAAGATGCACATTCTGTTTCAAAACAGCTGATAGCATTTTAGTCGTCTGACTTGGATCAGAGACTAGGTAGGTGAAGCTGTCTTCCAGCAGAAGTTTGTGGTGTTAATTTTCCTTTGAACATTTTCTATTCTGATAAAACAAATTTCTGAACAACCCAAAAGAATGAACAGAGAATTGCAATCCACCCATGACTGAGATGTACCTAAAAGTTTCCATATCCCTAATCATCACTGCAACAAGTTTTACAGGTTAGAACACAACTTTCACAATGGTGTCTGAAATTCCTGACGTCAGCTGCGGACATCTGCAAAGGCAGATATCAGTAGTTTCCTATTACTGAGAATAGCCTGTAAGAAAAACAGGAAAATGTCAACAGGTTCCAGTTTTGCAACGCAGGATGACAAGGCAAGACTTACATAATCTATGATAAACCTTATTTTATATAGAAATAATTACTCCATGCACTCAGTTCAAATGTTTACAAATATAGATAATAATACAACTAGTTAACTATGCTGCAGTACTTGTCAAGCATAAGGTCCTAAAAATAAAATTCTGCTTTTAAGTATGCATGAGACAGAGTTTAGCCAGGCAAAATCCCATATGTGTTAGCAGAACTTAGCTTTACAGCAGTCAGGTATAAATCCCCAAAGGAATACCGTGAAGATTCCCAGCAGTACAAAAATGGCCTGAGATCATTCCCAAAACATCTGAAGCTGGTAGGACTTAGTAGGTTCTGGACCTCCTTTCTTATTAAGAGCATTGCTGGTTGTATTAATGCAGTATTTAATAATATATTGACCATTTTCTTGAACACTGATGGTTGTTTACCATCACTAAGAGCTACAGAGATTGATATTTTTTAGTGATTTTTCAAAATCAATGTTCCAAAATCTGCATATAAATTTCTTAAATCACTGACATGGATTTTATAAAAGGCTGAGCATCCACTTCTTTCTCTGTAGTCTTCATTTTCATACCATAATTAATCTTCGGGTTATTTGGAGTAAAGGTCTTTGGACAATATTTGAACAGTTAGAATGATTTATATTTTAATTTGTCATCCAACTCACATCTATTTTAATATATGTACTGAATCAAAAAGTAAGATTTTTTGATAGTGCAAACCATACTGTTTCCTTATTACAACCCTTTCTCTTATCGTAGTTTCTCATGCCATTCTGAAGTCATGGAACCAATAAAGGTTGGTTAGAAAATACTGTTTGAGCAAGCATATAAAAGCCCATAGGTAAGTTAGAAATTCAGAAGAAATTCAAATCTGGTATCTTTTCTTAACAGTTTTCATTGGCACCAGTAGCATTTTTTAAAAGAAGACAGCACCTTGCAAGGGGAAAAAGGCAAGTGTGAGCTGCAGTTATCAAGGCAACAATGATAAAAGCGATCTTTAACAGAAAACCAGATTTTTTTGATTTTTTTTTTAATTTTAACAATAATAATTTACATGGATTACATATCAAGTATCTTTATTGTGTATACAATTCCATGGGTAAGTGACATCAATTTAGTACTGGTTCAGAATTAAAAGCAGAAAACTTCAATTACTTATTTTGCCTGGGACCTGGCCACTGGCAGAAGTTATACTTCATTGCCAGTGGTGACCTTCAGTCTCCTATAGATACTAAAACTAAGAATGTAAAAAAAGATCAATTTGTGGGTCTTCTATGAGTGGAAACCTTCCAGATGCAAAGAGATCATCAGTGTTAGACTTTCATTCCACACGAAATTTAAGGATGAGGATAAAGACAACCCCTCTTTACAACAGGTTAGTAAGAAAGGGGCCAGAAGAGGGGGATATGAGATTCTTTTTAAATTCTCTTATTAAATAATTTATACAGAAAGGCTATTTGCTTTTCAGGAGTACTTATACAGAATAGGATATGCTTGCTAATTCTGTTATACTAGCTGTCAACACTTCTAAATGTCAGAGAAGATCCAAATTATGTTATTTAAAATTAGGAGTTGTTGGCAAGTTTCTTGTGTCAATGGTAAATGGTAATTTCCCAGCAGGAACCCTCCAGGATACTCACTAGTTTGGGGAGAAGAACATAGGAGGAGACTTCCTACAATTACTCAATTACATCTTTTTTTTTTTAATCTACAGTGAGAGGTTTATACATGTGCAAAAGTTACACTATTACCCCATATGAAAACCCTCTGGACTAGGGTTTGGTTTTTTTGTTTTTTTTTCCCTCTTGGAGAGTCTTATTACTTTGATTGCAAAGGAGATTTCTTTCTGTGGATGTGTGATGTTGCAAATGCTACTCAAGGTAGATATTCCTAGGCATCATGCACAATTACTGGTACCTATCACTACAGTGGAAATCAATACATTTTTGTGTGCTTGTAAGCAAGGAATTAATGGTAATGAGCAATAAGCAATGTTAATAACATCTGAGTATACCTGGGGCAGCTCATACTCTAAATTCAGAAAACATCAAATACCTTTAACTGTTACTTCTGTGAAGAAATAGACCTTTAAAACATTGCCATACTCTCTGGAGCAGAAGTTGTATTCAAATATATTTCACCTAAATTTTTAAACTGTGTCAAAGAGACATGCAGATTTGCTATGATGGATGCACTCATATCCATAACTAGAATTAAAACCGTCAATGACTTTGGCTTAACTGCATAAAATGTCAGGGGTTTTTTCTCTAGATTCTTAAAAATAATCTCATGTGAAAAAGGTGTGAATAGGGAGAAAACTGTTCGCACAGTATAAAAATTTTTGAAATTGATAACTTGCTGTTGGGAAGACTTTATTAATTGATAAAGTTTTTACCATACTTCGTGCATTTGCAAGGCTGACTGGAGGACCCCTCTCTGGAACATAAATGTTGCAGCAGTTTCATTTCCATTTCAAACTAATGAGCAAGGCTCAGTGCACACAGTGGATGGAAGGAAATATGCCTCAGAGGCAGAGCCAATGAAGGAAAAGCCAAAGTCTAGTTTTTAAGGTCTGTTCACATATCTCATCCCTGGGGTGGGGGGAGGGAAGCATATGTAGATAGATTTGGGAGTTTCTCATTTTATAAAAGCAATACCATCCGTGCATGTGCAAAGTTGACCTTGCAAGAGCAAAATGGGTTATGTTGACTGTGCTTATTAAGCTAAATTTAGATAATTTAAATCCATATTTAAATAATGAAATAGAGCTGTAAGGTACAGGTATAAAAAGTAAATAACCTCTGGTAAATGTTTAAAAGGTCAGCTGTGCAAGTACATTGAGTTTGATACTACATCATCTGCTTTTCAGAGAGCCTGATCACCTGATGCTCCACTAAAATTGTATCTGGAGCTCCTCAAAGTTACAAGCATGCTGATCACAGCAAGGTGGTTGTGTTTGTTGTTTTTGTTCCTCCTGGCTTTTCGAGGACAGCAAATAAGAAGGAAACCCAGAAGAAATTAATGAAGCAAAGAGGGAAAAAAGTTGTCTAGTAAGGGCCCCAGCAGCTGTCCAGTACATTAAATGTCTTCAGGTAATGAAGCAATGTCTGCTTTCCAAAAATTTAAAACCATCTCTAAAATAACATATTTTGTTTTCCAGTGCCCTAAAGTCCTGCTAATAGTCATCAGCATAGTACTAACTATTCATGTTCATTCCAGGTAATGTTATCTTTGGCAGCTTTTTAGATTTTATGAACATTCCAACATGACAAACTGAGGAAATTATACATTTTTCATCCAGGCATTAGCAACACACAGCCAGAACTATTTTCCTTTTCTCTTGTCAGAGTGATGAAGTTATCTCACTTGGTACAGCCAAGATGAGAAAGGGGTGTCCCCTTAGAATTGCTTTCAGTTGCAAGAGATAGTGCACTTCAGCTGTGTTTAAGCAGTGAATGATTAAGTGTTTAATAGTTTGTTTTGAATCAATAGTTTAAAATATGTTAAAACAGTAAAGATGTTAAGTTGAAAACACAGCAATTCATATTTAAAATTAAAATTAATTAGAAACAAACAAGGGATTGAAATCAGAATTTTAAGGTTATGTCTATTACATGATAATTTCCATGTTCTGTTTCTGTATTTTAGAATATCTTCCTTGTATTTTAAGAAGATTTTGTATTTTCTCTTGTGATGTTGCTGAAATATTGTACAAGTAAGCTAAAACTAGTCTATTGCTATAAAGTTACTTAATTCTTACAGAATTGCTAAGCATGCTCATAGGTCAGACAGCATTTAAAGAAATTCTTATTCCTTCCAAAGTGAAAGTTTATTTTCAGGAAAAAAGAAAAGAAAAACAAACAAACGAAAAAAGCTCAAGATACAATATGCATCACTAGAATAAATATAAGTTCATTAAAACTCTATGACATTCATGGCCATACCATCAATGTTGTGAGACTAAATGTTGTGAGACTAATCATAAATGAGACTATTGTGGGTAAATATTGCACCCTGGGTAACAAAGTGGTTACACTCCTCAAAATGCCATTTAATGTTCTACATTTTAAAGGCATGCACTGTAAACTGTTAGTAGCAGAGTTAGAAAAATGTCTTTTGTAAGCTGTGCTTGTCCACATCTCTGTGTACTTACCCCTAAATTGTTTTCAGGAATCCCTGCATTTCTGCCTACCCAAGGTAAAGCCTGAGTGAGTCCTGACAATTCCAGGGCAATTCAGCTGACCACCATAAATCTGCAAGCATTCACAAGCAGGTTCTCAGTTTCATCAGTCCCTAAAAGTGCAGAGTGGGTTTTCTATTTCTTACTAATTGTGGCATTCCTTTGTAACAGAACCAGCAAAATTGATCCTGTTAATCAGTTTTTAGCTTTAACTCATTCACTGGAAGGCAGACAAGAATTTGAATGCAGCTGAGGCTTTCAACAAGCCAGATAGCTTGGCAATTGTCACTGTTTTTCTGGAGGTTGCTTGCTGACATACTGAAAACACATATCTTTCTCTTCCCTTTCCCTATCAAAGCTGCAGTGGAGAGAACTGGAAAAAAACCCCTTAGTGTTAAGTAGGTGGAGATGATTGCCTCTTATCCTGATACAGCAGATATTTCCACCTTTGCCCATGCTTCTAGATGGATGTTTTACCCAAATGTCCATTTAAGCCACAGACCCCTCAAGAAGAACTATGTTTTAAAATGTGAGTGCTAATGAATTTGTGTTGTTTGATATACTTTTGTAACAGGAAGTATTCACATCTTTGTGTTTGTTTTCCACTTCATTTGCAACAACGTGGACATTCTCAAACAGAGTTTGAGTCAGGTGTGGCACTTTTGTCTTATCAATCAGAAATGAAAATTCTAGATCAGAACTCCAAGAAATCTTGAATCCCCATACATGACATACTCAAACTTTCAAAATCAACTGAGAGGAAAAATAATGCCTTATTATTACAGAACATGTTTATATTAAGGAATCATTACAACACAATATTGTACAATATTATATACTCCTAAAAATAGTTACTCATTGTTCACATTGAAAAAAAGAAACCAACAAAATGTTTTCAAAGCAAATTTTGAGGATAAGCACATATGATCAATGCAATCATATATTTCTGAACACAGATTATTTTTGCACCACTGTTTTTATTACTCTGCTAAGCAGAAGGAAAAATTCCTGTTATTTTCTCAAAAGTTCTAAATTTTGTCTTGTTCACAATGAGTTTGCAGAGTTCAACTTATCAATACCTATAAGTCATATTCTTATTCTTTATTCTCTAAGAATAAAACTATCATTATGTATTTAGGATTTTAACTTATGTTTTTATTTGCAGGTTGGCTTATGCAATGAAAAACTTAATGGTATCTTGACAATCTTGAATTCAGTAAAGACTAGGGTAAATATAATCACAGCCTTATTATAATAATATAGAGAGTAGTTAAATTAAAATCTATGCCATCTCTCATCTGCCTTTTTGAAGACTACAAAGTAATGCAGGAGTTCATCTGAATGAGGCTGTTGAGATTTGAGAGCATGATCCTGGGTATGGCAGCCCATGAGAAATTTTGTATTTTTAGGGCTCTATCCTGTAAATAAATATGGGCATTTTTTGTAGAAGTAAGAGTTCACCGTTACTGGTTCCTACCTAATCCTGCACTTCTATCCATCTGCCTATTTAAAATTAACCTCGGTGTTTATCACCAGCACAGCCTCACAATAACCATACTGAAATTTCACTCAGTTAAAGGAAGGAAAAAAATGGGGAAATAACACCAGAAATGCACTTTTCTTATGTTGTCTTGGAAAGAAGTAACTGTTCACACCAATTCCCTCATAAAGGCAGAAGAGAACCAGAGATAGAATCTGAAATGAAACAGTATTGGAAGGGTGCTACACTATCAGTGTTTTAAAAGGAATTGTGTGTTAGTTGCTGCACATCTAATAAATAATTATTTGTCATATGTCCTTGGAAAAATAAAGGACCTTGTTCTGGCTGTACATTTAAGCCCCTCACTTGCAGAACCCATTTCACTATTTCTCAAGCACAGCAATTCTCAGCTTTAGAAATTCCTCCAGCCAGGACAACTGAATTACTTAACGGCTAGCAGTGGTAAGATAGTCAGACTCCACAAGGAACAACATAAAGCATTAGAAAAGAAATTAGGTTTCTAGTCAACCCCACTATGTAATTCTTTTTTTTTTTTTTTGTATGAAATGAAGTACTCACATTAAATTATGTCAGCAAATATTATCTGTTAAGGTTTTGCAGCATATGTTGCTACAGATAGAGCTGCTTCTTTTACATTTGCATGCCTCTGACTATATGGCAGTGCTGTAAACATTTACAGGTCTTCACACTTCCACTATAAACTACAGAGAAATTTCAAATTCCTGTTGCAAACATACTCGAAAGCTGAATTGTTTTAAATAGAAAATACCACCTCTGCTGCAATAAGCTTCCTTCAGTGAGCCATACTACTAGGACCACCTTTTCAGCTAACCAATGTGTGTAGCCAGCAACTGGATCACCAAGGCCTTGGTCAGTGACTTACTATCACAATGTAATAGCAACAAGTATATCAGAAATTAATGAAATTAATGAAATTAATGAAATTACATGATACCTGCTTGGCTTGTGTAGCATTGCTGTCCTGTGCCACTAGCTTGATAAACATGATGACAGAAGTCAATACTCCAACTTAATTCAATGTAATGAATTTGTAAGAAATGCAATGAAATCATACTGAGCCCTGTCTTTATTCCATTCAAAAAAAGGCTCAATATTTATAGATAATTTTTCATATGAAACAGATTTTGAGATATCACAAGCAATTGACACCTTGAAAGAAAAAAAAAAAAAAAGGAGAGATACTTTTGTCTTATTGTCCTGGCTTGAAATTAAAGGAAAAAAAGTTAATTGAAAGTGCAGAAGAGAGAGCACAAACTGCAGATAAGCACATAGCACATTGTTAAAATGCAATACTTCAGCTTAGCCTTAGACCTCCACCTTGATGAAGGAAAATTTCCCTTTTGTCAAAAAAGTGTATTTTCCTAATAATATCAATCTCTGATGCAGAATCATGAACAAAATGGGAGCTCACCCATGAACATGGGAATGAGGAACTCAGTATTCATAAGCATTCTCCACTTCTGTGCTAATTAAGAGGCAGACAAGTAACATTCAGTCAGATGTTCCTGCAATCCTCATCCTATTACCTTATTAAGCAAAACTAGTAAAGTACCTTTTTCTGTTCATATGAAAACATAACAAAAACAGTTATGAAGAGGCCAATAAATTCTCTCTGTTAGCTGATATTTTCTTTATGACCAACCCTAAAACCACAGCGCTTTATTCTGCCTTAGTGCAGCATCATCCCTTTAACTGCCATGAACAGAAGAATAATCATTTTCACTCCTCTCAATTCTTCAGAAAAAAAGCTGATGGAGCTTGTAGGAAAAGTGAGAACAGAGACACAGGTACATCACTTTGGCTGGTTTCAAAGCAATTACCTTGCTTATGATGGCAAAAAAAATATTAAATTTTGCAAAGAGATCACAATCAGAACACCATTGAGAAATGGGAACAAATCTGTTAGGCAGAACAACAACTTCCTATACAGAAGGGAAGAAAAAAATTTGAAAATCAAATAGACATGATTATGATGACAAAGAAAATGAATAAGTGATTGAGAGTCTAGGAAATAATAAGGAAAAGGAAATATCCTTAACTTGATCTAGGAAAGGCAATCTCATTTTACAAAATGTCCGGACTTCGACTAGCAGGGTAGGAGAGTTCTCTTATCTTTATAGCAAAGAAAGACAACAAAATAAAAACAGGACTAGAGTTTAGGACATAAAGCTATCACTATATTGATATCTAATAGGACTTACTGGCAACATTAAAAGAAATGGAAAGGAAAATTTCCCAGTGTAGTAATTTGATTGGGTGATTTCTTAACTTGAGATAGAGGAGAAGGAGAAGGAGAAGGAGAAGGAGAAGGAGAAGGAGAAGGAGAAGGAGAAGGAGAAGGAGAAGGAGAAGG
>VZUI01047397.1:0-19008 GCA_013401135.1 Cettia cetti
TATAAAGACCCCTAAGATTTCCCCAGTCCCAGGGGCTTCTCCTCCTGGCACCCTTCGCTGATGCTCACAATAAAGCCGCTCTGCGGAACCGCCAGACGGGACCCCTCTCTCTCTCTTCCCGGGCTGGCCGAAGGAGACGCGATCTCACAGAGGGCAAGAGCCAGAGCTGGAATCACTCAAGAGCTGAAATCACTCAAAAGAGCTGCCACGGCTCTGCCCTTCTGCTGAGACGCTCTCTGCCTGCTGAGGGAGTGCCTTGACCCCCCAAAGAGTCATCTCTGAGGAGATACTTCTGGGGTGGCTCAGCCTCCTCGGGCCCCTGGGAGCTGAGGGGCCCCCACACCAGCAGGAATAATAGGTTTAAGTTGGAAAGAGAAGTTAACAAAACTATTACCTATTTGAAAATAAATCCTTGAAATGAACACCTGCTTTTTAGGTTATTTCCAGTGCACACTAAAATAAAACCATCAAGCATGCCTCTGCTGTGCTGATGAGCCAGCTGCAATAGACAGTGGCATATTAGCTGTCCTAAATGCAAGGCAATATCCTACCTAGGGCTACAATTTATGAGTTAGTATTTAGATAGATTAGAAATGTTCACAATATGTTTGGCTAGATGACATTTTAAATGATATTTCATTAATTATGACAAGGCTGAGATTCCCATGACTGTTCATTTGTTTGTTTCTTTTTCCAGGCTCTGGGTAGGAATGGAAGAAAGTGGAAGACAGATGATCTAGGACAACCTAGTTTCCTGCCTATTGGAACTGAAAAATACATGTAGCTGTATCTAATCTGTCGGGATTTTCTTTTTTTTTTTTAGAATACAAAACTGCCACATATAATCAGTGTCTGAATCAGTGGCTATTCTTTCTTTGTAAAGATAGAATGGCTTTGAAATGCTGCCTCCTCATACCCCTTTATTTCTCTGCCCTGGGCAGGAATTTATGGTTCAATGGGAAATGGAGCAAGAGGGAGTCTGAGCTCAAATCGTCAAGGCTTTCTGCTGTCTAAAGCAGCATATTCTACTTCTTACAGTGCTGAACTTAGGTCATCTCTGTACCTTTATGTTTCCTGAAGTTTTTCCCTGAGCTCCTAGTTATGAAAAGTGTTAAGCACACACCACTCAGTTGAAGATAGACAAGATATCAACTTGTATGTATGGAAAACTTCAGAAATCCTGGTTGCTGAGACCATAACACAGAAGTAAAAATAAGGGATTGAAATTCAGAACATAAATCTAGATCATATATTAATTCCTTTTAACTGTAGCCAATGCTTGAAGTTTTAAGTTTTACAACCACTGAGAAAGTGATTTTTGTTGGAGAGGGAGAAGAGATGAAAGTTGGAAAGAACCCCTTAGCAATGCAGGTTTTGATTTGTCATTTTGACTAATCGCTGAATAGACTGACTGTGACCACAGAGGCCTGAAAGGCATGCCTGGGTTCATCACTGTCTGAAAGAATCTTCAATCAGATTCTTCTGGAAGCTTCACAAGCAATTAAACCCTGGAGTATACAAGGAGCAGTTGATGCTATCTTTTTCACTCTGATTTTCCACCTGACATGACAAATACCAGAGAGGTGTCTATTAAAGGTTGAAGATTTGCTGGGAAAATATGGTAGAAGTAATCAAACCTTGTTTATACAGACATCTTTCAACACAGAAAGCTGAATTTCAAGGGTATGTTTACCTGTACAGTTGGCTTAATGAAAAAGAAACACATACAGCCAGGACTAAATGGGTGAACTATGCAGTCATGAAATGTCTCATTGCAGTTCATTCTTCTATTTGCCATGTTCAGTGATGGGGAAAGCACCAAAATATCCTTTTCTTCCCTTTTTCCTAGTAAATTTGTTCCCATACATTATGACATCAATAATCTTCACTTTTGATTCTAGACAGCCACAGACATTATATGGGTGTTTTGAAGCATTATATAGATAATATGTGTGTTTAAGCAGAATTGGAGAAGGGAGAATTCAGACTGAATGCTGATCTAAGATCTTTAAGCACTTTTACACTCCAGTCACAGGACACAAAGAGGAATAGTCAGCCTCCTCTTGCCCCAAGGTCATATAGAATACACAAAACAGCTGCATCAGAGAGTGCATTTACTGAAATCATTGCTGCTGCAGCTACAAACTGCATAGATCAGGTTACACTCTTATGTACATTAGTTCTAAAAGTAATTCAGGAACTCAATTCACTTCTGGTGTTTTCTTCCCTGGCATCAATGAAGCATCAACATTTGTTCTCCATAGAGTATATCCAATTGCATTGGTTTTGCATGGCAAGGCCTTGGTAATTGGGGAATACAGAGGTGGTTTCTGTGAGAAGCTGCCAGAAGCGTCCTCTATGTCTATCAAAGCCAATGCCAGTCAGCTCCAGGATGGATTTGCTGCTGGCCAAGCTGAGCCATTCAACTGTGATAGTAGCACCATCGGAATAAAACAGCTAGGAAGAAGGCAAGGGGGAAATGCACATCAGCAACTTCAATGAGAGAGACAATCAAGAATGGGAAAGAAACCCCTAGGTCAGTGCAGAAGGAGGGGGAGGACATGCTCCAGGTGCCAGAACTGAGATTGCCCTGAAGCCCGTGGTGCAGCCCATGGTGAGGCAGCTGTGCCTCTGCAGCCCATGGAACACCACAGCTGGACTGATAACCTCCTGGAGCCCATGGAGGACCCCACACTGGAGCAAGTGGATGCCTGAGGGAGGCTGTGGTCCCATGGGAAGCCCTCACTCTACCTGTGTACCTGCAAAAAGAGGAGCCCATGCTGGAGCAGGTTTGTTCACAGAACCTGTGACCATATGATGGACCAATGCTAGAACTATCTGCTCATGAAGGATTGTTTACCACAAGAGGGATCCACTGTGGATCAGGGGAAGAGTGTGAGAAGTCCTCCTGGTAAGGAGGAAAGAGCAGCAGAAATAATGTTATGCTGACCACAAACCCAACTCTCTGTTTCTCTGTTCCACTTGCACAGGAGTAGGTAGAGAAATTTGAGGGAAAAATTGAGCCTGGGAAGAAAGGGCAGGAAAGGGGAAAGTGTTTTTATTATTTGGGTTTATTTTTCATTATTCTACTCTTATTTGGTTGGTAATAAATTAATTTAATTTCCCCAAGTTGTCTCTGTTTTGCCCATTACAGTCACAGGTTAGTGATCTCTCTCCCTGCTCTTATCTTGACCTACAAGCCTTTTGTTATGCTTTCTCTCCCCTGTTCAGTTAAGAGCTGAGAGGATGGCTTTGGTGGGCAGCTGGCATCCAGCCAGGGTCAACCCATCACACCACCATACACTTTAATGATACTAAGGAAAAGGGAAATTTGCCCAAAGCAATTTGGTAAGCCCTGGCACTTCAGGAGACAAAATGGCAGAAGCAATTTTCCTTTTAAGCAGATGTGCCTACAAACTCCAGTTACCAACAACTTAATGAAAAAAATTCCTTGGGCAAAGGAATTCTATCTCTATTTAATTCAAAATTTCAGCTCTGTTCATGTCAGGCCTCTCCTGATCACTTACCTTGGCTGTGGTGATATTCCAGCTCCGAGCTGGCCTTGTCATGCTGATATTGTCAGTGGCACTGACCTATCTTGTCCTCACTAGGTATCTAATTTTCTCAAAGAATCAAGCAGGTTCACAGGGACAGCACATATTACACGCACTCAAGACAGTAAGAATGGATCAGTATAGCTCATGCACATACAGTGAATATACAATTAATGATCATATTGCATTAACAGAAATTCTGTGTATTTATAGACAGGAAAATAACAAACTCACATGAGCCAGGGTACTTTATAAGTAAGGGACTTCTGCCTGCTGTTATTTTAACTAAATACTAACTGGGACTATTTGTGATTCCAGGTCAGTAACCATTAAGCAAACTCTTAAGCTGTGCTGTGGCTTGTAATTTTAATTAAATAGTCTTTTGGTGTTGGCACTTTCCCGAAGCAAGCTACTCCTATTTCCTTTTCTAATTTTGAAGCTGAACAAAAGAAAAGAAGATTTTTATAACTGGTAAGAATTCTGTAGATTTTTTTTTTTTCTCTGTGTGTCAGTTAAAGTGCATATATGTAGCAATTTTGAGGAAGACTGCTGGAATGATCAGATGAAAAAAATAATGTCTCAGGTTTTTTGAGCACCTTTTAAAAAGGATGCAGCTTTGGCAATAAGGTCTTTTGTATGCTTAAGTATGTAGTGTCAGAAAAAAAGAGCAAATTAGAGCCCTGAAAACTTCTCCACCCCTTTTTTAATAAACTGTTGGATTAGTTTCTTTGACATACAGTCACCAGAGAGAGTGTGCAGGTTCTCATAGCCCCTGTTCGGGAGACAGTCCTTTAAACCTAACAGTGTTAGTGATAGGCTGTTGGGGGTTAAATTTCCTCCTTTTTACTTAGGAATTTTTCCAATGAATTGCTAAGAGATTAACTGCTGGGTACTTGTGGATACTTGGCAAAAACAAAGAGGTGGCCAAAAGTTGGGAGTGTAGCATCGGGCTGAGCTTCTTTTGGCTGAGCTTCTTTTGGCTCGGGAAGTTTCCCTCCGTGGGGAAAGATACCGTGAGTTTTGGGGGGCAGGCAAAGGATGGGGCTGGGAGCAGCTTGGTGCTACTCAGAGTCCTGCAGGGGCACTGGGACCAGATTGCCTCGGGGTTTTGTGAAGCAAAGCCTCTCCTCCATCCCTTCCCGTCTAGGCTGAGAAGGCCATCACAAGGATCCTGGTTCTGTTTTGTTGTTAATGGAACAGTAGTTGGTTTTTCTCCTTATTATACATACTAGTAAAGGACTGTTATTCCTATCCCCTTACCTTTGCCTGAGAACCCCTTAATTTCAAAATTATATAATTCAGAGGGAAGGGGTTTACATTCTCCATTCCAAGGGAGGCTCCGGCTTTCCCTGGCAGACACCTGTCTTTCCAAACCAAGACATAGGGAAATTTGAAAGATATTATGTTATAAATTAACAGCCAATTTTATCAACAAAAGGAAATTTATTGAAAAATTGCCATAGAAAAAGTCCGAGAAAGCCACAAGCAAAAGAAATCAATTCCGGGCCCGGGGTCGGAACTGGGTGAACAGAGATTCGGCCTCTGTCGCACCAAAACCCCTCCATTCACAAAATCTGTCTTTGCAGGGTCCGTTTTTATACTGTTTTTTTGGCTGGACAGTGAGTTACTTCATCTCCTTTTGTGTTTTTCTCTTTTCTTGAATATTTATGGAGTCTCCTTTCTTTGCTGCTTGCCTGCTGAACAGCTTTTCGGGAAGGGATGAGTGCTTGGTTAGATTTACTGGAACCAGTATTGGGATGCACACTCTTGATGTTGGTTGCTCAGATGCATATCAGGTGTTGATCACCAGGTCGTTGTCAATCCCGTCTTCTGAGGAGACCCATCTCCTTTCAATGCCACCCTTCCTTCTGTTGCAAATGGTCAGTAACCAGGTCAGTAACCAGGTCCCTTCCCTGGTTACTGACAAAGGCAGCACAATTCCTGGACACACTTTTCTTAAACATGTATGATTTTATACCATATACTCATAAAAACCACTAATTATTCCATCACATTTATTACAATGGCTACCGTCAGATCCCTTTGAAAGAAGTGTGGATCTCATCCTGTATTTCAGCCCACAGCAAGAATTTAGTTGTGTTTATCTTTTAAGCATTTCCCAGATACTCATTATTTTTATTCTTCAGGTTTTCTCCCTTCTGAGTTGTTCATAAAAGTTTTCAGCTCTTCAAAAATTAGTGTTTTAAAATACAAATTAAAAAATAGAGATTTGATACATTTTGCTTATTTAGATTGTATGTGGTCTACTGGCAGAAAATCACAGCCACTTGAAATTCAGCAACTAGCTATTCGTTATTTTCTGATCACTTCTTTTTCCTCTATAAAAATAAAGCTTAATGTAAACGTCTTTCCAAGAGTTTATATCATGTGTGATTGTCCCCAAGAAATATTTATAAGGCATATATGTTAACATGTTAACAGTTCAGCCATTCTTATTTTCTCACTTTCAGATTTTAAAATCTCAAAAGAAAAAACAGAAAGAAAATAGTAAAATTATCTCTACATACTATAACACTGTGAACTAAAAAATAATAAGATTCATTTGTAGGGTTATGTTAGAAGGCTTTGGTATGAAACACAAAGCCATCTTCTCACATATGAGGCATTCCTCAAGCACAATGATTGATGACTATACCTGCATTGAACTACATACAGGCATGTTGAGAGTTGGTTATATATTTAAGAATATTTTTCACTAAGCCCGAAGTGAAGAGTATGAGACAAGGATTACTTTTTTGCAAAAATCATATACCTGAGAGTGGAGAAAAGTGACTTTCATGTCATGATGTCACCTTAGAAATACCATCCTAGCACATGATTGTAATATATGTTATGAGTAAATTCGTGCTGAAGTCTACAATATTCCTTCTGAATACACAATCTCAGGGACTTGCATGAATATTTGTCTGCAAAGAAGTGTATTCCAAGGGCCCCCTTTGGGAAGATTTCAGCAATATGCAATGACTGTAAAATGAATATTTGAATATTCGTCTACAAGGAAAAGGTATTCTGAGAGAATACCCATTCCCATCTAGCAACTGGTGACAGAGAAGGAGACTGTATTAGCATGCAAAAGAAGAAGGTAAGATCAAGATAAGAAAGCAAGAAACTCCCCTGGCAATGCAAAAAGCCTAAAAACATATAAAAAGACTCTGCGAAAAGTTGTACTTTGTGAGTCATGGTGGAGTGGAGCTAGATTCCTTCTACTGTCTCAGCCAATGCTGATCACCTAGTTCAGTGTCCATCCAATATTTGCTTGTGGCTTTTTACAATTTTATTATGATTATGAAATAAATTCTCTTTATAGACCAAATAGGCTAATTCATTTATAACATGGTCATCCAAAATGTTGATTCACAGAAGAAATAGTGCCCAGTCCTGCTCACTTCCTGTGCAACACTTGCAAGGAAGTTGTGATTGAAGCCCACAAAAATCTGCTAACTTAAACTGTTGACTAAGCTTACAGAAATCAAAACAAAGAAAACAGAATAGGGACATCTTGATCTTTGTATATTTCTACGTCACAAATACCTTATATTGGGTGCCACTTCAGATATGTAGCCTCAAACTGTGTCAGTGAATGTCACTCTATATTTTTCCATGTATCTTTAAAATTTATTTCAATAATAAATCCAAGAGTTTCTTCTGCTGAGGATATGTTATAACCACCCAGCTAAGAATCAAACTCATCTTTCCTTTGATTTTTTAAGGATTTAAATACTTCATGGTGTTAAATGAATACAGGAAATCAGAAAGTGATTTAAATTACAGGCATAGTTGTCTCAGACTCTGAAGAAGTAGCTTAAGCTGAAATTCTCTCAAACAGAAACAGAATGGGATTTCAGCTCTCTAAAGTTTTAGAGGCTATTTTAAAAACTACACTCTGAAAGATGAGCCATAGCACTCAGGTTCATGGGATGCCTGTTTTTTGGACTTAAGTAGAGTTTATTTGGAATGAAAGACAGAAAATCCATTTTAGGATGAAAACTATGTTCCATAAAAAAGCGCAAAATTTGTTCATTTATTAATATTTGCCTGGTATCTGAGCTTTTGATGTGTTTAGAAAGATTTCTGATAATTGTACTTGGCTAAAAATTCTGGATGTTTCTGTTGATTTGCTGCAGATGTAAAAAGCACATAACCTGTAGTGAATTAATTCCTGTGATGAGCTGGTAAATCTTCCTTCAGTATTAAATATTGTAAGTTCAAGGCATGTTCAGCAGGGAATGTAGAAAACAACTTAGTCCCTCTGCAGTGTAGGATTCCCAGAGAAATTGAATAATTGTAATTTCTTTTTCAAATCAAATTTCAGATCTTTCAAATTTGAGATTTCTAGTACTTTTTCAATCAGTTGTAAGCATCAGTTCAGAATTAAAATGGAACAGCAATTAGGATTCTGAAAAGAGCCTAATTTATAGAGAATTTATATTTAGTTGGACTTTTTCCCCATTGGATTTTGGTAGCTTATACCAGGCTCTCAAAGAAAGGTTCACTAAGCTTGCCAGCAAGCAAAAAAGAAGAGACACAAAATGAAAAGAAATTTGTTTTATCCTTTCAATCGAATGCAATTGCATTGCACTCTATGAAATGTCATGAAAGTAGTACTTGAAAATAGTGGGATGATATATTATCTTTTATAAAAATAAAAGTTGGGTAATTATACAGTCCAGCATTTGTAAAGTTTTGCCTTTAAGCTTATGAAAGGCAGCCATTTATGTGTAAAGTGTTCATATTGGTGTAGTTTGACATCTGTGAGCTTAAAAAAAAATCAGAGCTGGAGTCTAACTTCATCTAAAACCCTTTTTCCAGGGGAACTGGAATGGGCAAACCATATCTTCTTAAATTCCCTTGACTATCCATATATATTCAAAATTTCAATAGAACCATAACATTGCTCTTTCATGTTTGTTTTCAGCGTTCTTTCAAGTAATTTAGCCCTACTGGCATGAATAAGTACAAAAGCAAGAGTCAAGTTCAAAGGCTTGAAAACTGAAGCAATACAATATAAAATATAATAACAACTCATAAGAACAAATCAACAAAACAACTAATTTCTCATAAACTACTTCTATTGCACTACTGACACTGAAATAAATTTAACAAAAAAATTGCTAAATATTTTGAATGTTAATTACAGTTCAGATCTTTGCCACCAGCACATATAAAAACTTGATTCAGTTTTGGCATTATGAATATGTATTCAACATCAATTGGTCCTGTAAATATGTTCCTTTCCTCTTGGCTTCAACCAGGAAAATGTTTAATAAATTTGATCTATTGACAGAAATAGCTTCTTCTCTTACCCCTGGCCAGAGGTTTGTTCTTTAAAGAATATGTTTTCATAAAGTTTTGGGAAAAATTGGAAGTGTTGGTGTCCTGTTTTCAGCTGATGTATAGTGAATTGTCTTTTTAGCAGCTAGTACAATTCTGTACTAGAATTTGAATTTAATTTGAGAATAATGTTGATAATACTCTGATGTTTTAGTTGTTGTTAAGCAGTGCTTATCCTCAAAATCAAGGACATTTTAGTTTCCCATGCTCTGCCTGTGAGGCAAAAAGCTGCAAGGGAACATGGCTGGGAGAGTTTACACAAACTGTCCAAAGGGATATTCCATATAAAATAGTGCTATTGTTATGTTTTATTTTAGTTCACTGGTTAAACTTTCATATCTCGACCACAGGTTTTACCATTGTTCCTCCCCATCCCACCAGAGGGAGGAAAGGGAGTGGCTGCGTTGATGTTTGAGGCCCAACTGTGACAGCTGGGATGCTGTAATTCATGGAAATACATATCACAAACCAAGTGAGTAATTCAAATTTTTATTGCTCCAGGCTCTCCTAAGACTGCTTTTGATACCTATAATATATGAAGCTAAAGAATCTATGATGTTTACACACTTTCATTAATACCCAGTGACATGCAGGCAGGGGCAAACGATTATTGATATAAATTGATGCAATATCCTGTGGTTTTTTCATTATTTAAAATTATCATTAATGATATCTATATATAAAATCGTTACAAAAAAAGCAGATAAAGTCTGCAGTTGTACTTGATAATTTTCATGTGGGGAAAAAAATGAGATGAGGACAAAACAGATTTACAAACATTTCTAAGACACCAATTCTTATTAATTGCTGTGTTATATAATATTTTAAAGATTTAATACAAAATATGCTTTTCCTGCTGCTATTATTTTTTATATGTACTTAAAAATCAATAAAGTATTTATGACATTAAAGAAGATTCTTGAGTCAAGGTCTGCATTTGTGAAACAAATATTTATACAATTTATCTACTAGTTTGCATGTATACAAAACCAAATTTGTAAGCATAGTACACGTGTTCATAAGTAAGCATAGTACACATGTGTTCATAATGTAGAGTTGAGTCATCAGATAATTTTATATTACACATTGACTTAATATCTTGCATGATAGAATATTAACAAGCAGAATTTGTTTTATATGAAAAGAGATGCTCGAACAAGATTCCATAAAAATAAATATAATAAATGCATAAATAAAAACTAAAACCAGGTACAAAACCTAGATGTTCAGCTGAAAAACAATTTTGCTCACTCTATTTCAAGCCCTTCTAATACAGGATTATTTCTCCCTACTATTTTTCCATTTGTGTTTTAAATCCAAATTCAGGTCTCATGTTCTACCATAAGATAGCCATTCCGATTTTCATGAGGCTGCTGAGGAAAAGGGGAAGCAATTTCAGTTCCAGTTTAATTTTTTTTCTTTTTTTTTTTTAAGTGTAAAAACTTTGTTTATTTGTCTATTTTCACAGTCATAACTGAACAAGATGAAAATCAAAGTCAATAATAGTAATAAAATTAATATACAATTTCACTCAATAACTCAGCTCGCCAGAAATATAATTAACAGGCATCACAATGTATCAGTGGGGGAAAAATGATAAAATACTAACCTTTCATATCCCTTTTATCTCCTATGCATCATTTAGGTAACTATTTTTGGTGTAATACTCGACAATTATTGCAAAGTACAGTATGTAACTGGTTCCATGTGACTGCACTTATATCATATAATATATTCTTCTCTTTTGAGGTTTATGCCTGACATACAGAGTCCAATGACTCAACTCCATTATGGAGTTGGCTGTTGGCTGTTAAGCTGTGAAGACAAAAAATTTTGGTTAAACTTAATGTCTTGACACATCTTCAAAATTATTACTCAATATATACTGTCCAATAGACACTATAGTCTTCTAATAACTAGGAAAATGCCTGTGTCTTTCAAAAATCTAATACACTTTAAATAGTTATAATAAAAACAAATTGTTCAACTTAAAATACTTAGGCTCCTAGAAAGTATTTCCTCAGTTACCATTCTTGAGCCTTCTCCAGATCTTCCTTTTCTTTGGAAGGAAGACTAGCACCTCCAAGTCTTTCAGCTGCATCTTCTGAGAAGATTGGTTTTACACTTCCAGACCATTCACATCTGTTGGTGCAGTTTAACAGGCAGCAATTTTGGACAGCATTTTACAAGACTGACAAAAATAAATGACTGCTCCAGACTTAAAAGACTTGTGAGTTTTCTTTTTGGTTTATTTCTGGGTTGTTTCTTTTTTATTTTTTTCAAAAGTGGAAGATGGTCTTGTAGGTTTTGGTACCTTTGGTACCTATTGAACACAGCTTGGACGTCAGAACTTTTTATAAAGCCCACTCAGTCTAAAGTGCATTTTCTTCTAGCCTGTTATAAAGACTTAGTATCAAATACTGTCTCATTTTTAACTGATTTAACTCAGTGGAGGTACTCTACTTGTCAGCTATCCATGGAAGGCAAACATCAGATCTCTCTTCTATTCACCTGCTGAAAACTGATTACCCTTTTTTGCTAGCATATATATTGTATTTACTCTATTGCATGGAGGGTTCTTCATGTAGACACATGACTTTTTTTTTTTTCCATTTTAAGAAAGCATAAAAGCTATCCTGGAGGTCCACAAGCATTTCTCTACAATATAAATCCAAACTCTTTTCAATCAACTGCTGTGCTTTAATAGTTATGGAGTCCAGAAAGCCTCATGGCAGTGATAAACTAAAAGCATGCTATTGTAGGGACCTACTTTTGATTTCATCAAATTAAATTGGGAGGTAACTCATCCTACAAAAAACAAGAGAAGAGAACAATTTTTAAGTGAGCAGACAAAGAATACTATATTTATTCTTTTTTCTTTGTAATTGATGTATGTGAAATTTGTCAGTGTTCTACATTGAAACTTGGCTTAAAAGAACAGTGGATATTTACACTGAGTAATCCAGTGCAAAATACCTGGTGTAAAATCTGATGTAAAATACCACTTACACCTAATCCCAAAAAGCCTTTTTTTTCACAATATTTTCCATTCCATCTTTCTAGCTAAAATTATTTTCTTGGGAGACTTCCCAGATAAAAGGAGCGACATGTACAACCACATTCCAACAGCTGCTGTGCTAGAAAATTTCAGTAGATAAAGCATCTTGAATGACATAAGAATCAAACTGGAATGGACAGGGATGTAAACTGAATTCATAAAGTTGTAAAAAAATGTGAGAGAAACAGCTCTGCAGACACCAAAGTCAGTGCAGAAGGAAGGGAAGAAAGTGCAGGAGCAGAGATTCCCCTGCAGCCTATGGTACAGACCATGGTGAGGCAGCTGTGCTCCAGCAGCCCATGGAGGATCCCACATGTGAGCAGGTGGATGTGCCCTGAAGGAAATGACAGCCCATGGAAAGCCCACCCTTGGGCAGCTTATCCCTGAGGGTCCTGTACCCGTGGATGGGACCTGCACCAGAGCAGTTCTTGAAGAACTGCAGCCTAGTGAGAAGAACCCATAGCAGAGCAGTTCTTGTAGGACTGTCCTGTGGGAAAGACTCTACTCTGGAGCAGAGAAACTGTGTGAGGAGGAAGGAGAGGTGGAAATGAAGTGTTTATGACTAGCCAAAACCCCTCTTCCCAAGCCCTTTTGTGGTGCTTGAGGAGGGAACTAGGTAGAGGATTTGAGAGTGAAGTTGAGCCAAGGAGGAAATGAGAAATGGTGAGAAGGTGCTTTTGGTTTTACGTTTGTTTCTCACTATCCCACTCAATTAAAAAAAAAAAACAAACCAAAACCAAAAACAAAACAACAACAAACAAACAAAAAAAAAAACCCCAATAAATTAAATAAATCCTTTTTGTTTGTTTTGCCAGTGATAGTAACTGGTAAGTTCTCGCCTTGTGTTCATCTTGACACATGAATTTTTTTCATCTTAATTTCTCTCATTATTGTGTTGAGGAGTGTGAGAGTGGCTGGGTAGGGATCTCGTTGCCAAGCAAGGTTAATCTGCCACAATGGCACATGTCTCTCAGTCAGGAACTGTTTAATGGCCCCATTTTGTGCACAGGCATTGCAATTATACTTCAGAAATTCCCAACATAAGAAAATCAAAAGTTTTCAAGAGGTGTAGAAAAGATAAAGGAGTAAAAAAGGACTAAGGAAGGCTTACAAAGCCATCAAGGACTGAAAGGCACTTCATATATGTTTTATTACTACAGATGCAGGAAATTGATGCTGTGTTTTGCACAATATAACCTGTTCTGACCACACGTTGTCATATATGCTAACTGTCTTCTGTATAGCATATATATGGATTTCCCTGACATGAATTCTTACCCTAAGAGGTGGTTTGATTTTGCCAAGACTGGTTTATGCATTTCTCCAGAAGATACTGGAGTGATTGTGTCCTCTAGTAAAATCCTGGTCACCCCTTTTAGCATCATGAAACCAAGCTCTCTTTGCAGCTCTTGCCTAAGAGTTACTGAAGGACTTGACCCATGATAAGGTGGGTTGCAGATGTATTTATAAAACACAACATATTAAACAACAAGTGAAGATGTATTGTCTCTGTGATTACTATGGAGCAGTTAGTGATTATATTTGACCAGTGAGTTAATACATCAATACTTTCAAAATGTTTATAAAATGAAATAAAAGGAAAATTGCGCTCAAAAAGATGAGAAACACTATCCGTTCAGAGGCATGTCAGATCAGCACTGAAGAATTTGTACTTCACAAGTCTGAAGGCTAAGGGATTGATAAGGAGGATGTTTATAAATATAAAAATACAGGATTTTAGAAGCAGCTTAAGGGTGATTTTGCAAAAGTAAAGAAACAGCTTGTACTGAGAACACATAGAAGATTAGCTATTAAGCTGAGTTGTTAGGTAGTTACTAAGTAGAAGTCATATAGGTAAGATGAGAAGTGGGACCTAGGTATTTGTCAAAAAATGATAAAGCAGAACTTTGTGGCTTGAATCCAGCAAAATCAAGCTCCCCATCTTTGGCAAGAGCAAAGTGACCTGAAAGATAGCCAAACCTCCACTGCGCCTGCCCAGAGGTGAATATCAGCGCGAGGGTGATGTCAGCCTTCCTCCCAAGACCACAACTCAGGACCACCAGGAGGCGTGGCAGCTACCTGGAATAGGAAGTGAGAGAAGGTAGGAAATTGGCAGATGGGGAGGTGTGGGTCTGTGGGATTAATGCATATTTAAACCTGGACCTTGTCTTGACCAGTATGCACAGTTTGGAGGAGATATTTCCCTGTGTGTCCCAGCTAGAAATAAAACATACCTGCTTCAAAAATTCTAACTGTAAAGTCCTTATTCTGTGCTTCAGATTGGTTAAACTGAAGCCTCATTTTTCTAAATTTTCTGAGCTGGAATTCAATCAGTTGCTTTGATTAACTGAGGATCTCTCAGGTTTGTTGCTGGCAGTGTTTTGGAAAATGGAAGTCCTGTGAAAGAAACTGAATTGTGTCTTTCCATTAAGCAGATAACTGTGTAATCCCTCATCCTTTGCTAAAAAAGGTCCACAGTGAAGTAGTTCTGGGATTTGCAGCTTTCAATTCATTTTGTCCCAATCTTCCTGGGATTCAGTCAAAGGGTTTCCTCCGAACTCATTCCTATTTTTGTAAGAGTTTCCAAAACTGAGGGTGTTTCAGAAAAAACTACCAATTACCAAACTAACCCTTTTGCTTTTTAAAAGCAGACAAGTCATCAGTGAAACTCACTAATAAATGCCTTTACTAACTGTACAGCTTGAATTATAGAAGCATTTTGTTAAAGCTACTCTAACTGTTGTACCATTAAATTCATTACTAAAGGCAATGTAAAATGCTCCAGACATAAAAAATGTACTCTTCTATAAACAATAGCTATTTTTACAGTTCCTAACAAACAAACTTTTTTTTTTTTTCTTCAGAATTAGTGCTAAAAAGAAACAGGTAGAGGGACGATGCCATTAACCAAGCAGGTACAACATCCTTAAAGACAGCTCAGGATTAGGGAGGCTCAAGTCCAGAAGATAATTTTAAACGAGTGCATAAGCCTTCAGATGGGGATGAAACCTTGTGAGAGAAATACACTTCACCATTAACTTCATCTGGAACTCAGATTTGACCATGATTTCATGAGCAACAACCCATAAGAGATAACCAGCAATGATCCTTAAAATTTAGGCCCATTTTCGGTCTTGTACCATACCTGATATAAATTGGGTAGAATTTCCCACTGGGAGAAACGTTTTTACCATGCCAATAACAAAGTTACCATGCCATAAATAGAAAAGGAGAATATTCCCAAGTTATTTGGTACCTTGTGTAAGTTTTGATGGAACATTTAGCACTATGAATGTGTGTAGTGAATCACTTCAATCCTAGGCATGGATTTCTGGTTCTTTAAAATCATTTCTGCATCAGACAGCATTAAAGTGGAAGCAGATAATTAATCTTTAGAGACCCTAGAATTAGCCAAGATAAAGCACTGCAGTGTTTTGAGGTAGATATATATAAAGCAATAAGCACACTTTAGCCTGTCCGTGTGTTCCACTTAGATAACAAACTGTAACCATGCTGATATGATTTACTTGCTGAAATGCATTTGTAGGGCAAGATCCACAGGTTGGATATTGCTTTTCTTGAGGAAAATCTGGATGGTGGGATGCATCAATCTTTATATGACCATTTTCTCTGTGCAGGCTACATTTAATACAGACATTTGTCCTTGCTGCTCCACAGCTCTCTGGTGCTTCATCACTTTTTCACAATGTCAGTTTGTAACATGGTGCCTGTAGGATTGTTGACTTCCCCTCCCCAGCCTGAGAAGTACTAATGTCTCTGTCTAGACAATAAATAGGAAGCGCTAACATCTTACCCAATATCTACATTTAAGGAAATCATTGACTTCTGAGCTAACTACTTAAAAGTTCATGCAAGCATAACATTCACATAACAATACCTTGACAATCAAGCTTTGTAGTTACGTGTAAGGAAATAATGTGTGCAGCTCATCAGATCCTCTTTGAGAATGAACACAGCTTGAAAAAACTCTTTTGGGAGTGGTGACTGTCTTGAAGTGTTTGCAATTTCAGATCTGAGGTATACTTTGATTTTAGGTTTCTATGATCCACAAAGAATTAGGGATGGAATATTTTTTCACGAACAAAGAAAGCCTGAACAATGTAAATGTCTTGGTGTCCATATGAGCTAATTTCTCAGACATCTCTACAGTAGTCTCAGGAGTACTAATGTAATCCCTTAGGACCATTTTCAGAGTTTAGCATCAGTTTGCCTGAAATAAGGTTAATTTACAAGTGGTCCTTCTCTAAATATCATAAATTATGAAATTGTTATTTTAACATGAACTTTTTAATGAAAAACTTCAAATTGCTGTGGGTCAATGCATCTTTAAAACTGAAATATGAAACAAACATAATTTGCTTGCATGAATAATTCTTATAAAATATAACCTAATGTGTACTAAATTTGTTACTTTAGCCAGTGTGTTAAAAAAGGGAACAAAATCAAATGTTAAAGGCTAGATTATATTCAGAAGTACAGACTTCTGAAGTAGGCAAAGTTTTACCCATGACTCCTTTGATACTTTAGGAAGGCCACAAAGGAGCTGGAGCTGGAGAGGGCAGAGTTCCCCACTCCCTGAGCAGTGTCCTGGCTGTATAAGGGCAGTGACTCCTGCTGTGGGCTCAGCCCCTTCTCCTGGCAAAAGCCTCCTCCAGACACCAGGAGATGAAGAGCCAGTGTAAGAGGCCGCAGCTCCAGCACAATGAGCAAAAAACCAAGAGCAAAGAATTGATGCCAATCCTGACATGGGTTTCATTTGTCAGGACTGACAGGTTGCAGTAGGAAACTTGAACACCTCATGTGGGTATCAAGCTCCAGAGGATGGGACAGCTGCACAAGCCAAGTGGCTCTGGTCATTACTCACAGGAGTACATGGGCACAAGCAGACACAAGCAGAAATGTTTGCTTAATGTATGTGCTCCATTCAGTGAACCCATGCTGTAAACATAACACACAGAGAAAGTTTCTGAAAATTAAAAAATTAGTGTTAATAAAATGCTATGTAGGCATAAAAATACACTATTATTTCTACAAAACCCTCAGAATCTGGAGACCCAGAAACTTCAAGCGTTCCAGCTGTCTTGAGCACCATTTATTGCAAATGCTGGCAAACAAACAAACAAACAAAACAATAAAGAGTGTTTCTAGAAGCTGCTGGATACTGCTGCAGTGGTGATGGAGCCAGCAGTGAGCAGGACGAAGAGTGGTCCACCCTGACAAACACTGCAGATCTATTATTGTTGCTTCATCCCTTGGCCAGTGAATTGGAGCTCTGGACCCCACCCATGCCCTAAGCATGGAAGTTGATAAAATAAATTTATAAAAATAATCCCTGTGTCCTTTGATCTACTTAACAGGAAAAAAGGAAACTATTGTCCCTCGTTAAGATATTTGTTAATTGCTGTATTGTATGACATGAAAATATGGTTCTCTGAAGTCTGTTTCAAATCCAAGCAATTATAATTTTGAAATTGTTATGCATTAATTTACAACACAGTCTGTTAATGTTCTCTTTTTCAGAGTGATACTTAGAGCAGAATGACTCTTCAAATGAGAGCAGTTTGTGTCAAACAGAATAAACTCAAGTTGGTCTCAGTAAAATTATTTCTGAAGAGAAAAATACTAAAAATCCATAAATACTCATCTCTATTAACAGCAATAATAGTTTGGAAAAAATACAAAAAAAGTTTTTTAATGAGTAGACAGGAATTAAGTAGACTTTGGCATTTAGTTTAAAAATACTGACCTTTTTCAAGAAAATCATAGTTTTAAAATATGATCAGCATTACATTTAATATGAAAGTCTTTTAATAAAGTTGGGACCTGATAATAAAAGTAATTAATCTCTGAATTTTCTCTTCAGAGACAATCAATAATTTCTAAATTCTTGCTGAAGAACACACGTGTCAATTTAATTACAAGATTTATTATAATTTGTCTTTGATTTTACTTGAAAATGAAAACACATTGCTGGTATTATGGGAAGAAACACACACCATATACTCCTTCAATGAACAGAGCAATGATAAAACAGGACAAACTGGCCAACAAACCAAAAGACAGAAGAAAAGCATAAATTTAAATGACATAAACAGATGACCTGCCCCTAATACCAGTCAAGAACTGTGTGCTTCTTATTATAATAAAGTAGTAGTAGTAGTAGTAATAATATTAAAAGCTGTTCTAACTTGAATTCAATTTTCTACCCTCCAAAGCTCCAGCAAAGGCATTTTAATCACATCTTATTGCCCCTCAAAACCCTCTTCTTTGCTGAACACACGAATTGTGTCAAAGTCTTGCGTAGAAAAAAAAATTGGGGACAGGTGTGATTATAGAAAGGAGAAAACTTATACAGGGAGGGAGTGGCAGTTAAGCTAATTCAGGCCACAGTGTGTATGATATATTTTGCAACAGTATTTTTCTTACAACTTAGAGAGATCATATCTCAGGAATTATGCAATTTTCTAGAAGAAATTTAATACCGCATAATGCCAAAATATTATATGGTATGGAAAATTTCTCAAAGTTATACTATCATTGATAACTATTTTTCCACTGTGTGCAGAGGACAATATTCAAACAACAACATAAATATTAGCTTATTATTAATAGCAGTCAATGTTTTAAAAACAAATTATTCTTTTAAGTTATAGTACATCCCAGTAAAGTGCTGAAAAGTGAAATCTCATGAAACAGAAAAAAACATGTCCTGTTTCAACACCCATGGGAAAGAGAAGTGGAATTCAATTAGATGTTTTATGTAAGAGTCCCCAGTGATAAATCAAGCATTGTTTATTAATCCACAGTTGTTGGTGTCCAGGGCATTGCTTTGAATACCCTGGACTGACAGAGACCTGTACAGGGGGGTTTGGAACCTGTACAGGGGGGTCTGGGATCTGCACAGGGGGGTTGGAGACCCTGGTACACAGCCCAGAAGGACAATGGCTTCGACTTTAGTCCATGGGCAAAACTTCCAACACTGAGAGAGGAATTACAAGCCACAAAGGGTAGTAAAAAGTAGTG